>WNGS01005451.1:12781493-12812345 GCA_020271785.1 Procambarus virginalis
GTGTGTGGTGTGTGGTGTGTGGTGTGGTTGTGTGTGTTGTGTGGTGTGTGTGTGTGGTGTGTGTGTGTGTGTGTGTGCTTGAATGGGGCTGTTTTAAGACGCCAGCTGTTGCTTCTGGAAGATCCGGTATATTAATTACGCGTTTTGTTTGCTGCTTACAGTGTGCCGTGGTGTCGACGTCCCTCCACACAAGGTAAGTGTTCTCCAGGTCAACACAAGATGAGGTTGTGGTTAAACTTTTCCACGGGTTCATAGAAAAGGGGGTTGGGTAAGTCCAGCAGGTCTCCAGTTTGTTGTTGTGGTATTTGAATATTTTCCCCTAGAAAAAAAAACATGCAAGAAAAATAAATCAAGGTTGTGTTTGCGACCAGAAAATGCATTTTTTTATGAGTTATTACAGAAAACGGTGACACGGACGTTGTGTACTGAGAGTATACCAAGGACATGTTATCCCAAGAGCTGGTTTACCATGTCCTTAAATCGTTTTTCCGGTTTACACCCGCGAGGGTACGTAATCTTGAGGGCTGTATGATGTTAATAACTTTAGTTTTACATTTGAGACAGTTGTATGTCCACTCACAGGATGATGGCGCTGCCCAATACTGTCACTATGGCGTGTGTCCACTCACAGGATGAGTGACGCTGCCCAATACTGTCACTGTGGCGGTGTGTCCACTCACAGGATGAGTGGCGCTGCTATACTGTCACTGTGGCGGTGTGTGTCCACTCACAGGATGAGTGACGCTGCCCAATACTGTCACTATGGCGGTGTGTCCACTCACAGGATGAGTGACGCTGCCCAATACTGTCACTGTGGCGGTGTGTCCACTCACAGGATGAGTGACGCTGCCCAGTACTGTCACTATGGCGGTGTGTCCATGATCCACTCACAGAGGAGTGACGCTGCCAATGTAACAATCTTCGTTGATAAAGACCGTTTGTGCCCTCTGGAATCCTTTTTGCGCTACCGCTCACAGGATGAGTATGGGGTGCACATTAAACTAGCCACCTCCGGCGGCAACAATAGAATCAAAATCTAGTTGGTAACACTGGTGCCAGACGGGACGAGTTCACGGGATATGGATAAGACTTGGGTAGCGCTGCCCACTTTCCACGAGCGAGGTCAAATGTTAAGAGGTATGGCAGTTTTTTGAGGGGTGCAGGTAGAAACACACGCTGTCAGAGCAAATATGGGAAAACCATTCCCTTCCCCTAATGCAATTAACGTCCGTAAGTAAAGAAAGTGGGCTGAGGATTATGCAAATTCCCCGAGTTGCTCGTAAGTGGAAAGACTAAGTTTTATGACAGTAAAGAGCGCGCACACTCAACTTTAAACATTTATTTTTCAACACTCTCTTTATACCCAGCCTTCATACCTGACTTATGGACAAGATGGCCTACTGACAGTTCTTGTATGTCAAAGTTTGCATACACCAGCAAGGTCTTCGTCTTGTATGACGGAGTGTATCATAAGACATTGGCCAATCTCCCACCAAGAAGTTGCTTCCAAAAATAAACAAACCTGACCACGTGTGCACTATGCCTTAGTCTAGGAGGCATAATAAACGTGGGATCCCGAGTGAGTTCCAAGCGTAAGTTACACATTCATGAATGAATTTGGATGGATATAAATGGGAGCTGCCTCGGAATGGGCCAGTAGGCGTTCTGCAGCTATCTTTTTTATGTTCTTTTGTTCATATACTGCATTCTTCACCACAGTCTGTCCTCTCGTAATGACACAATTATCCTCACTCCATGCTTCGACACAGTCTCTGAACACAAACGAACAGTAAATGCAGGACAAGTACCCAGCGGCCGAGCGGGGAAGTGGTGAGTAGATGACTCTCCAGTCTACTCCTCAGTAGACTGGAGAGGAAATGTCGTAGTGGAAGAGTAGCGTCAGGGCTTAACCCAGCTGCTGGACAGTAACTCCTGGTTGACGGCACCCGCCGTCGGCAGGAGCACCGTCAAGCCCGCCATCAAATCACTCCCCCGGGAACGCCGAAGAATGTCCGCGCTACATTCTTGTCCTGTTTTGCTTTGCCATCGTTTCCGTTGTCTTTGCTTCTCCCAGTTTCACTATCATTTTCTAGGTAAAGTACCCCCCTAACTTCACCAAATACTGTCAGTACTCTACTGTCGCTCTTTCCCCCATGGGGGGCTTCCAACTTAACTTTCCTTATGTTTGACTCGTTCATAACTCATTCTGGGTGAATATCGGATAAAGTCTAGTTTATTAATCTTACCCTCTCATTGTTATGGGCACCTTGACATCTTGGCTGAATGTTTCTTGTTTTCACGTCCACTAGTTTAGCTCTCCAGGTGTATGGTCCTTCATGTGCGGTATGTTCTCAGTCTCTCTTTCCATGGTAGTCTCTCCCATGATTGACAGTCTGAATCCATTCCTGCAAGCGACAGAAGGTGCGCTCTCTTATATTAATGGTAGCCACGTTTGTCCCAAATGACGGAAGACCATATTCCTGTCTGGGGTCTTCTGTCAGTTGCTGGGGCTATATA
Source organism: Procambarus virginalis (assembly GCA_020271785.1). Taxonomy (NCBI): domain Eukaryota; kingdom Metazoa; phylum Arthropoda; class Malacostraca; order Decapoda; family Cambaridae; genus Procambarus; species Procambarus virginalis. Next base: position 12,784,011 of record WNGS01005451.1, read on the forward strand.
CAACTACTATATATACCTTTTGTCTTTTAATTGACTTGGCGCCTATTATGTAGTCACTGAACCCTCCACAGCCTGTAACCATTTCTACAAAACCTGTCTTTGCGATATAGTCGCAATGGCTTGGAGCTTTCCCCTTGATAATTCCTTTCCCTTCCTCCTCCACGTGTTCCTTACCACATCACATTCGTGCTGAAACATTGCTCTACATATTAACATAAATTGTTAACTCAATTTTGTTTCAAATATATATGTTATCAATATGTTTACAATGACGACGGGAAGGAACTTCGAGCAAAAATACTTAATCCAAAATCTAAAATACCTAAGGAGCCTAATCGCCAAAACTATTTTAAGTAATTCCCAAATATTTCATGCTCTCCCAACCCTTCGAAACCCAGAAAAAAATAATCCCACCACTCTGGCAGCAGACCAAACCTTTTTTTTTTTCTTTTAGCAGCAAGTGAACAGGTTAAGAATGTCGGCCGCATCCTGAAATACCGCCAGTGCAAATCAGATTCCCCAGAAATCATTGGAAAAGTCGTTTTGAAAACAAGGAAATAAGTCATCACTCAGCGACTTAGTGACGCGTGCGAGTATGGAGCAGCCAGTAGGGGCCCGCGACAAGCCTGCCAATACCCGCGGGTGTGAGTCGGCCAATGAGGAGACGATGTCGGTCACGTAAGCATGTTTACCTGGGCTGCGATTGGTGTTTGAGCGCGCCATGTGAGAGTGCTTGTGTTTACGGCCGGTGGAAAGCGCGCGAAACTTGGTGTTGACAACAGTCGACGTTCTTGTGTTGTGCAACGCCTTCATTGTTTCTTATTGAATGGGAATTTGAACAGCACGTGGAGGCACTAAACACTGATGGAGGGAGGAGGAGGGGAAAGAGAGGGAGAGGGAAAGAGAGAGGGAAAGAGGGGGAGGTTACCTTAAGGTGCTTCCTTGAGGTGCTTCCGGGCTCAGCGTCCCGCGGCCCGGTCGTCGACCAGGCCTCCTATGGAGGGGGCAGATTATTACAAACCGTCAGCCTTTTGATCTTGCCTTTTGTATGTACTCGCCTAGCTGTGCTTGAGAGGGTTGAGCTCTGGCTTTTGGTCCCGGAGCTGTTCTCTTTAGAACACACAGCTCTGTGTTCTCTCTCGTGCTTCATCGTCCCTCCGTTTTCCTGTTACCCTATTTATACTGTTGCAGTGTTGTCTTGTGCGTAGTTGACTGGTATTGCTCTTTATTAATGCTTTTAGTAACTGAATTATCACAGTGTGAGGCATCGCTGGGAGGGTCGGTGTTGTGCATCTCAGGGTGGGGTTAGCTAGTGCTCTCTCATATATAATTATATATAATATAAAAATTGGGCCTCGCGGTCGTAGTCCTAGGTCAAGAGAGGCATCAGATAAAATAAACTCTTCCTCGTTACTTTTTGTCTCGACCGAGAATCGAACCTGGGCCCTTAAGACTACGACCCCAGAGCACTCTCAGCTCGGCTGCGAGGACCTGAGCGTGTGCGCATCCAAACATACAGATTTAAACACTTATTTTTGTCCACACACTTCTTGAAAAAAAAGACGCGCGCACACATACGGACGCATATCTATATATACTATACACACATTTACCTTGGGTAGTGAGGGCGGGAGGTGTGGGCGTTGTTACGTAGAGGCGTTACGTGTGGGCGTTGTTACGTAGAGGCCTGTAAGTCACTAAGCTGGAGGGCCACGCGTCACCCTGCATTCAGTTTGGCTCAGCCACACACGCGCCCACAAACACGCACGCACATGCACACACACGCGCGCGCGCACACGTTTCGTATGACGACGTGTCCTTGCTGGCCCCTTCTAATGGGTGATCTTAGTCATGCACGAATTTAGAATACAATGAAACATGTGTTATCCTGGGTGTAAGCTCTCCACGGAGCATGATGGCCACTCAGCTAAACATTTGTGTACACACACACACACACACACACACACACACACACACACACACATTGGAGGCAGTAGATCAATCTACAGGTATAGTCGTGGACATGTGGCAGTGGCCCACACGATGTACTCATGATCCTCACCCATAGTGTTATCTGTGAAACATGATAAACGCTAGACACTAACATAGGCACGATATAGTACATCGTATAAGTGACGTTTCGCTAAAATACGGAGTGCAGGAGCATGGCAGAAACACGCGGGCTGAAACAGTGGATATCAAATAATTGATGATATCAATCCTTAACAAGTAAAGTTAATTGCGCAGGAAACATACATCTTAGTGGCACGGATAAGTGAAATTTATCTGGGCAAGCTCTTTGAGCAATAAATATGTGATCCACCAGCAAGGCATTGATTGGCTTTGAATTTTACATTAAATTTCTACGGATTTGCTGCTGAAATTGTAACACGTATATATATTATATATAAAATATATATAACGGTTGGGTACTTCTCCAGGGCGAACTCTGTATTAATTAACTAAACCTCTGCCGCTCTTCGCTATATTAAGATGGAACGAGTCTTTAATATTTGGTCTATAATTTTGTAGTCACTACACAACTAGATGTAAAAAGTGTGAGTGTGAGTGTTAGTTGGTAGTTGAGGAATGTAGTCATCCTCCGCCACACACCTGCATCGTCCTGGTGAACTGTCGACATTCCAGGTGTAGAGAGAGGGGTGTAGTGTGAGTACCAGGTGTGGTGTGTTGACTGGTGTGTGTGCAACAGTGGTGGGGCCCGTCACTACACGATCTCATTCCAACCTGGGACGGATACACATACACAAATTATTGTATACGTCGGGAGATGCTGTTCCTTGTCTGCACAATGGTTGCAGATCAGGAGGCGTTGGGAAGGGGGCGGGTCGTGAGAGGGGGGCAGAGGGGGTCAGAAGTGGTGGCAGGAGTCTGGGGTGATGGGAGGCAGCGAAGCACCAGGGACCTGTGTACCTGAGGCCCGGTTCATAAACTATAAAGTTGGAGAGTTGTTGTCTTAGATTCAGCTGCTGGGAACAAAAAGTTCCCAGTAGCACCGGCTATGGTGATCCCGTAGTGGACTTACCTAGCACAGGAGCGGGGCTGTAACTTGAGTTGGAGAGGGAAGATGGTCCATTAGTAGCGGCGAGTTTAACACCCCCTTCCCTTCCCTCCTCTCCTCTCCCTTCTTCTATTCCCCTTCACGTTTCTCTCATATTCCTTTTTCATCACCGTTCTGAGGGAGGACTGACTGACCCAATTCCCCACACCCTCGAGTTGAGGCTCTGCAGGCGGGCGCACTTGTCGCATCTGTCCCTCCTAGTGGGTACTGGTAGTGTGTACTGGGGCTCCCTTCCCCAGACCCCCAAGGTCACCCTCGGCACTCCGCCCGGGTACAGTACTCAAGACCTGTCCGGCCAGCTCTGAGTAGCTTGGCGGACTCTCTCTCCACACTCGGTAGATTGGAGGACTGCTCCCACGGGATTGTACCATCTCTCCTCCCTCTCTTGCACGCCTCCTCACCTCAATGTTATATAACCTGCATTAATACCCTGTAGGCTCACGGGAGACATCTCCTGTCCACGAGGCTCACCATAGCCCGTGCTTCTTGCCCAGCTCCTGTGCCAGGTAAGTTACGGGCTCACCATAGCCCGTGCTACTTGGAACTTGTTCCGAGTAGCTGAATCTATAACATCAACAACAACCCTGTAGGCTCCGCTCCTGTGCCAGGTAAGTCCACTACGGGCTCACCATATTATTTATTTTTTTTTATTATTTTCTACCACAGACGTGGCCACACATTTACAATGCTAATCAGCATCACCATAGCCCGTGCTACTTGCCCCGCTCCTGTGCCAGGTAAGTCCACTACGGGTTCACCATAGCCCATGCTACTTGGAACTTGTTCAGAGTAGCTGAATCTATAACACCACAACCCTGTAGGCTCCCCAGGATCACCCCCTTACCCCAGGAGAACGTCGCTGTCACTCACAGGTCAACACTGAGGTTACCTACCTTGAGGTTACCTTGAGGTGCTTCCGGGGCTTAGCGTCCCCGCGGCCCGGTCGTCGACCAGGCCTCCTGGTTGCTGGACTGATCAACCAGGCTGTTTGACGCGGCTGCTCGCAGCCTGACGTATGAGTCACAGCCTGGTTGATCAGGTTGTGGTCAACATCTCCACTACACAACAGAGAACACAAACACCCCAATTTACCCGTGTCTCTCTATTGTTTTCGTCGCCATTATCTGGACCTGCAAACCTCTTGGCTTGTCGAAGTCCCTCTAGTCCAACCCTCTCCCAGGATGCAACCCACAACAGTTGGCCAACTCACGGGTATTTATGTACTGCTTGGTGGACAGAGGCATCAAGTGAAAGGAAGATTGGCCAGACGTCTCCGTCCTGCCGCGGGAATCGAATCCTGGACCTTTCTGTCGTGACGGCTGGATTGATAATGGTAGTACAGGACATGTCCAGCAGGGACGTGCCCAACCCTGCCATCCTGTCGGTATCTTGTACGTTATGATCATATCTCTGCTGGTCCTTCTGGGGTTATGTGATTTATCCTAACCTGACAACCCGGGGGGGTAGGCTGAGGCACCCGGGGGGGGGGCGTAGACTGAGGCACCCCGGGGGGGGGTAGATGAGGCACCCCGGGGGGGGGGGTAGACTGAGGCACCCCGGGGGGGGTAGACTGAGGCAACTGGGGGGGGGGGTAGATGAGGCACCCCGGGGGGGGGGTAGACTGAGGCACCCCGGGGGGTGGGGGTAGACTCGAGACAAGCCCCCAGGAACCAACCACCCCAGCAGGCTTGAGCAGCGGATCCAACTTGCACCCCCCACCTTCCCCCTACCTGTTCTTGCCATGGGCTCCCCCTAGTGCTGCCTGGCGGGTACCTATCCCCACCCACGCGTCGAACAGTCCCCCCCAGGTCACTGCTGGATGGATGCAGTTGACCCCTGTGTTTGAGACTCGGTGCTGCGCTCACTCCTTGGGACAAGGCAGGTAAGAGAGGCCAAGATAAATGATTGAATAATGAGGCAAAACGAGAGGAGGGAATAAGGGGGGATTAGAATGGGAGGGAGGAAGAGATCAGAGGTCGACATGCACCTCGCCTCCACCCTCCCCCCACTCGCCTCCCCCCAACCCCCTTCCCTCACCACCAGTTGACTAAGGACTGGTCCATTGGTCCTGCTGAACCCACCTCACATACATCCCTTCCCCCCGCCTCCCTTCCCATCCTCCTCTTCCATGTGTGGCCAGTCCTTCCCCCACCGCCAGTGCCCATCCTGCAAGGCCCACAGGTCAACTGGTCACGCCCTGAGCTCCTGTTCTGTTCTTCTGTTCTTCTTGTAATTTACTTCTGTAAGTTGATAATATATACACTGGCATCTCACCATTGTGAGCATCATTGTATATATTTGTTTAATGCGCGCTGCTGCTTGGTAAACACCTCACTCGAATATGATTAGCTGATCATGGGAAAAGTTGATCAATTCTACTCACAAACCACAAGGTCTTGGTGGCTGGTATACAAGGTCATTGGTGCTACATACCTGCAGATATGCAGGCGAGGAGTCACAATGACGTGGCTGAAGTATGTTGACCAGACCACACGCTAGAAGGTGAAGGGACGACGACGTTTCGGTCCGTCTGGACCATTCTCAAGTCGATTGTGAGGTCACAACTGCAGGAAAAGGTATTTATAAGTTTTGTGTTGGCAGCTGGTGTTGACGGTAGGTGGTGATCCACTCGGTCTTGACCCATCACTGGCACACACCTGTCGCCGCACACCTGTCGCCGAGGCTCGCAGGTGTGGGGGACAGTAGGCCACCGGCAGGTGTCGCAGCTCTTACTTCCTCTAATGCATTGTTTATGGTGAGTGTCGCTACTTCCCCTCCCCCCCTGGTTCAGTAGGGTACAGGAGGAGACGATCAAGGTACAGATGGGACATTCTGGGGTACACTAGAAATTCTGATACATGAGCATCACTGTACACTGGGTAGCGCGGTGTCGGCACAGGTCTCTCTCTGGGGAGTCTAAGCTGGTTTGGGAGGGAAGCGGGACTGGAGTAGAGTGGAGGGGGACGAGGAGAAGGTCGAGGCTGGTGGGGAGGAGGGGTTTTAGGGGGTGTTGGGGAGGTGATGGTGTTCTGAGTATATCGGTATTTACCTATCACTGTCTAAGGTACACTGGGGTTATGAATTACCTTTTCTGACGTTGAATTCTTTGTCGAATATAATCATGAAGTTGTGGATGGTGGAGCATTCCACTTGTCCCAGTGCATTCCACTTGTCCCCGTGCATTCCCTTGTCCCAGTGCATTCCACTTGTCCCAGTGCATTCCACTTGTCCCAGTGCATTCCACTTGTCCCAGTGCATTCTACTTGTCCCAGTGCATTCTACTTGTCCCAGTGCATTCTACTTGTCCCAGTGCATTCTACTTGTCCCAGTGCATTCCACTTGTTGACCCACTGTACTGGATACGAGTATTTCCTTACATTCCGGTCGGCTCAGTAGTGTTTCCAGCGTCTTGTCATCTTGTCCTCCTTTCCTCAATTTCAAGTTGTCCAACTTGCCTGTTCCCCTCTCAGGAGCTGATGCTCATATCCTCTGGAGCTGTAAGATCTAGCTCCATTACCCTCTCCTCATAGCTTAAGCCTCTTAGCTCTGCCACCAATTCTGTTGCAAACCTCTGTACGTTTTGTTTCACAAGGTGCGGGGTTCCATGTCGGTGCTGAATATCCAATACTGGCCTAGCAGATGTTGAGTAAATTGCCTTGCGGTCCTGATTTAAGATTCTAATGATGTACTGTTTGCCTGCATCCCTGCCTGCTCGGAGCCGGTTGGCCGAGCGGACAGCACGCTGGGCTTGTGATCCTGTGGTCCTGGGTTCGATCCCAGGCGCCGGCGAGAAACAATGGGCAGAGTTTCTTTAACCCTATGCCCCTGTTACCTAGCAGTAAAATAGGTACCTGGATGTTAGTCGCGGTCACGGCCTGCTTCTGCGGATGGAGGCCTGGTCGAGGACCGGGCCGCGGGGACACTAAAGCCCCGAAATCATCTCAAGATAACCTCAAGATAAGATCTCATGTTATGGCGACGCCTGTTCGTTACACACACGAACACCCAACACCTGTTCGGGTGTCTACCATATTGGAATCATGTTCGTGTGTTGGAATCAAATCCACTAAAGTCTTTCTCATTCTATTTGTGTAGTTACCTTCCCACTGTGTTGGGATTTTAGTCCATCAACCATATGTTTGTACACTTAATGTGGTGGTGTACGTACCACTGGAGTTTGTCGGTCAACAGTAGTGGTCACAGGAGCGAGCCCTGTGGGACTCGTTGTGTATTCCTCCAACTCAAAACCTCATTGACTACTTGATTTGTCCTTCAGTTACCCCCCCCACCCTGGGGCGGTAATTGATCTTGGGAATCACAGCAGAAGGTAACAACGATGTCGTCCATTTCTTCGACATCTTCTCACGGCCTTGGTCGCCATCTTGGTTCATTGTAAAGACTTGGAATTTATCGTGGAGTGCCTCACATGCGCTCTAATNCACAAATGCCCAGGGTGTAAATTACTCCAGATGAGGCCCCGAGACAAGGACATGGATGCTGTAGAGGACTCCTCTCTAGCTTGCTTCTTGTTTTACTTGTTAAAAAAACAAAACCAATTTTGTTTCTGTGGTGAGCTACGTATTTGTGTTTGAGAGATGAAGGGGTGTGCTTGGACAAGGGCATTGTTTGTACGCTAGGACACTTTGTGGGTCCTCACCAGCCAGGGTCAACTGTCCAATTATACACCACCACCACCCTCATCACACACCTACAATACAGTGCAATATATTATCAAAATTGTGCCGCTGGCAGCTAAGTGTGTGTGTGTTTTAAGGTGCAGAGGTGACGTCCACTCTAGCGTCTCCTCTTCATTCCTCGTGAGTAGTTTCCCCTGGGCACAGTAATGGCGTCTGACCTGACCTTCGTCTTCTTGTGGCCTCTTTAGCCTGTCTGGGGCCTCTGAGTCGAGGTAATTATCTGGCGAGGGAAGCCTGTATGACGACTGTGCTAGGTGCGAGAGGCGGGGGACAAGGAACGGTGGCCCTGACCACTTGGACCGTCAGGGGGATGGAACCTGCAGGATACAAAGTTGCAGTTTACGAATGCGTCTGTGGGGTGGGGCGCTGGATGTTGCTGACTTGGTCAGAGGACGGGTTGGTTGAGGCGTGTAGCGGGGGCGTTGGGTGCGTACAGGTCTCTCCCACCTCCACAACTTGCGAGGGCATCAGTATGTGGTGAAGGAAGCTGCTGCACCCTATGATACACAACAACGACGGCTTTGAGCATCCCAGACGTCAAAATCGCTGAAGACCTCACAGTTTCCTTTTGGCTTCATCCTGGTTATACAGGCGAAGTTCACCATTTTTTGAGTTCCAACATGTCTGCTGATGATCAGGGTCGATTGCGCACACTATCCACAGCTCTGGACCACTATCCGCAGCCCATGCTAGAGTTGTCCTCGACTGGTGAGCCAGTATGGTGAAAACATAAGAAGGTAGGAACGTCGCGGAGATATTGTCCGAGATTGGGGCCAGGAATGTGAACTTGATCGTAAGGACAGGGTCAGGAAGCTCACTCTGAGAACACCAGCAGATATGCAGCAGGACTAGACGACATATGATCACGACGTAAAAGATATTGAGAGCAATAGACGAAGGTGGACATAAAGGAAGCCACAAGGTAGTGGAGGCCGCGTACCTGAGCCCTCGGGCATTACCAGAGGTGAACTACTACTGGGAGTCCTCGGTGAAAGGTGGCCCCGAGGCCTGCATGGTGATGGGCTGGTGTTAATGCGTGTAAAGATGTCTCCTCCGGGGGACAGGTGGTAGTTAAATGGTGCGGGGGTTGGCGTTAATATTTATGAACTGTGTGTGTGTGAGCAGAGTGAATACTGTTCTCATTAACTGTAATTCACAGTCCCGCAATGTTCAGAACTCGTTCAAGCCGCTGCTCTGTACAGGCAACATAGTATGTGTATACCCGGCCCTTCCAAAACAAGCTCTCACTCACTCACGTCGCTGGAAGACAGAATAGCTCGGGGAGACATAATCACCACATCCAGAACTCTCAGGGGAATTAACACGGTAGACCAGGATGGACTATTTAACACGGGTGAAAGCTGAGTACCCAAATCAGCCACAGGGACGTTACAAAGCACGTTTTCAGTGTCAGAGTAGTTAACAAATGGAATGCATTAGGCAGTGATGTGGTGGAGGCTGACTCCATACACGATTTAAAATGTAGATATGATAGAGCGCGAGAAGCTCGGGTACCTGTACACCAGTTGATTGATGGTTGAGAGGCGGGACCAGAGAGCCAGAGCTCAACCCCCGCAAGCACAACTAGACGAGTACACTCACTCGGCACATACGCCAAAGTATACATTCAGAGTTGTGTCATGAGGGTGCCAACTGTGCCACCAGCCTTCCCGAGCCGCCATGGTCTCGTGGACAGTGTTGGGGTCACGGTGTCGCCCCCCCCCCCTGGCTTCCTGCTCACCTGTCCCCCCCCCCACACTTACCTGGCCTTGGTGCTCACCTGTCACACCCCCCGCTCCTGGTCTTAGGCCTCGTTGCGTGACCTGTCCACTCCTGGGTACTGGTGGGGGAGGCCGCGTGTGTGAAGGCGCTGCTACTCACCCTCTGAGAAAAACATCCTGGTGGCTGGAGGAGAATATCTATACTAATGACCCGCTCTGAGGCGCCAAATACGGCATGTGTGTGTTTTGTAAGGGGGGGGGGTGGTGAGGGGGTGATGTGAGGGGAGGGGTGCCTACTGGTGGGCTGGTCACACGGCTGGCAGCTGCCACATTGCTTGCTGCTTTGGCTGCCGGCGCCGCACTGATCGTACCTGATGTTTATCGGCGTATAACTGTCACAGGAAAATGATGACGGGCTTTGTGTATATCAAATCGTTGTTAATGCACTTTGTCTCGTGTATATTGCAGGCTTGATGCGTAAGGCAGTATGAGATATTATGGTGGTGAAGTGTTGTTAGAGCAAGACAGCTTCTGAAGAGTACGACAACTGACAAAACTTACTGGCAACATTTCATTCACACTTTTTTTGACTTGTATGTTTATATACATTTTATATTGTGTGTGTGTACTACGAGGGTTACCCGGCTGTGCCCGGGTCTCTCTCTCCCTTTCCCACATCCCACTCTAGTCTTCCCCTCACACTTTTTGCCCATCTCCTCCCTCTCTTGCCTCTCTCTCTTTTTCGCCTTCTCCACCTGACTCCTCTCTCCTTCTCGCTTCAAATATATCCCTTCTCCTGTCTGCACTCACAGCCCCGCTCCTGTGCCAGGTAAGTTCACTACGGGCTCTCCATAGCCCGTGCTACTTGGAACATATTGTTCCCAGTAGCTGAATCTATAACAATAACTTCTGTCTGTCTTATGGCCTATTGATGCCCGTGCCCGGGCGTGTGAGGGGGGGGGGGTTTCACCCGTGAGAAGAGCCTAGGTGTGTAAAATATTAAAAAATGTTAGTTCTTTGCTTTCAGAAATGGGCGGGACTTGAGAAAGCCTTTTAATTAAGCTGAAGGAGGATTCTGTTTTATGCTACTATGGCGAGAGTATGACTAGCAGAAATTGTATATTAATTTTCCTGGCATCAATGAATGATGTATATTACTATAATGGGATAAAAACTTGTAAATGTTTTTGAAAATAATTAGTGTAGCCAGCGGACAGTGCCAAAAATGGTACTGGGGGGATATGAATGAGACCGCTGACACACGGTTCCCTCTTGAATTCCAGCGACCCTGACCAGCCTATGACCGTCCTGTACCCCAGATCATTCCTCCTGTAAAGTTGGGTGAGGCTAGCCGCAAACATCTAGCGTCTATTAGACATGGATATTGCGTGCTATATAGTCTCCCCGGCTTTATGCCTTATGCCAATTCCTTGTATACTTTTAGATATAGCTAACATATATAATAAACAAATTCGCTCCGTTTGAGAAATAGTTTAAATAGCCCGTCACGTACGTGTAACCGAGCGACAAAAGGATATATATATATATGTATATATATATATATATATATATATATATATATATATATATATATATATATATATATATATATATATTATAATATATGGGAGGCAAGGTGCTCGAAGCTAGCCTTACCCGACTTTCCATGGTGATTGGTGACGGGTGTGTGGCCAACATGGTCAGGTCGAGGTTGGCTCAATTGCCGTCATTAAAAGGTGGGATATAAGAGACCGAGCATATCGGCCACCGGTCGATCCGCTAAAGAAAAATGATAAAACAAATAAAAAAAAAATTTTGTCATAAAAAATTACCTTTTTTTTTTTACAAAATTCTACTTGTTTTACTTTAGCCATAGTAAGGTAAAGAAATAATAATGAAGTTATTATACAAATTAATATAGTGATTATTTATTTTTTATATAAATTAGTCCTTAGAGGTGGGGGGGGGATGGTCGGCTGGGGTTCCCAGTAGTTAATGACACGACCTTTTAGGATAGACTCGCCCACCAGGGTGTGTGGGGGGGGGGGTATACCCGTCTAGTATATGATAGATATGTGAGCAGCTGGTGTCTAAATACTTCTCTATGTACACTATTATCCCCCAACAGTCGCCTCGAGGGGGTATTGCTTGCCTGGCGTTTCTGGGGCTTTAATGAGGGAGGGGGGAGGGGGCGAGGGGACTAAGAGCTCCATACCCCCCTCCCCATCTAGGCAGGACGAGCGCCGGCCTTGTGAGGGGCCAGGCTAAGGTAAGGTAAACTTTTGCTCACAAATATCCAACAGAATGAAGGATAACATGCTTGCCCTGCCCCCCCCCCCCCTCAGAGGGAGTGATTCCAGAGGCATGAATGGGCTGACTAATCTCCACCATGTTGTTGTTGTTATAGATTCAGCTACTCGGAACAAGTTCCAAGTAGCACGGGCNAAACAGGTGGGGTAGGTCAGAGTGTAGATGGGTCAACAGGTGGGGCAGGTCAGCGGGTAGATGGGTCAACAGGTGGGGCAGGTCAGGGGGTAGATGGGTCAACAGGTGGGGCAGGTCAGAGGGTAGATGGGTCAACAGGTGGGCAGGTCAGCGGGTAGATGGGTCAACAGGGGGGCAGGTCAGCGGGTAGATGGGTCAACAGGTGGGGCAGGTCAGGGGGTAGATGGGTCAACAGGTGGGGCAGGTCAGAGGGTAGATGGTCAACAGTGGGGCAGGTCAGAGGGTAGATGGGTCAACAGGTGGGGCAGGTCAGAGGGTAGATGGGTCAACAGGTGGGGCAGGTCAGGGGGTAGATGTCGTTGAGGTAACTTCATTCAACATTTCCAGTGTAAAAACGAGAAGAAAACCTCGTATTAAACTAAGATGATTGGGAAGGTGGGATAAGGGCCCAGCTTGCTCCCCACATCTCACTCCCCTACACCTCACTCCCCTACACCTCACTCCCCCTACACCTCACTCCCTACACCTCACTCCCCCTACACCTCACTCCCCTACACCTCACTCCTCCACCCCCTCCCCCCTCACACCTCACCCCCTCACGCTCCCACACCCCTCATTAAACTACACACGCCCAGAGTGGTTGCCAAGAGGTGATTCACTCATATTAAATATTTATATCACTCCAGATGACCTCTCTGATACACGGCTTCACACACATTTTGGTTTCCCGCATCAGCTGATCCTCAACCTTCACTACCCCTTCCTTCCACCTCCCACTGTTCCCTTCCACCTCCCACTGCTCCCTTCCACCTCCCACTGTTCCCTTCCACCTCCCACTGTTCCTTCCACCTCCACTGTTCCCTTCCACCTCCCACTGTTCCCTTCCACCTCCCACTGTTCCCTTCCACCTCCCACTGTTCCCTTCCACCTCCCACTGTTCCCTTCCACCTCCCACTGTTCCCTTCCACCTCCCACTGCTCTCTTCCACCTCCCACTTACAACACGACCTGATCTATTGTGTAACACTTGTGGCTTATACCCTGGAGCTCTTAAGTATACTTCCTTAAACATCAAACCTAACCTAACCTAACCTAACCTAACCTAACCTAACCTAACCTAACCTAACCTAACCTAACCTAACCTAACCAATATTTACAGTTGAGTGTAACCCGGTCCTCACTACTCTCACACTGAACCAATGGGACGTTTTCAAGGAACTGCTTTATCTCAATTCAAATGAGAAACAGATGTGATTATTTACATCTTTGTGTGCAGAAAGAAGAGTAAAGAATGAGGGGAAGAGGATGAGTGAGAGAGGAGAGGGAGGAGAATATAAAACAGGGAAGGTTGAGGGGAAACCAATAGAGAGTGAATAGAAAATGGAGGACCAGAGCTAGACAGAGACACTTATGACTAATGCTGACACCATCCTGTCTTAATGAGGTCTTAAACAAAACATATACAGCAATGGGACACGAAACACTACTGAGAGGTGTCTTCTTTTGATGTCATCTCTTAATAAACTCTTGTAAAGTTTACATTTAAGTCAAAATTATGATAATCAACCACAGATCGTAAGTCCCTACACACGGGCAAGTTCCTAAGTCACTGTCCTACACTGGCAAAATGGTCAGTAAGTTTGACATGAGAATAATACATCAGAGACAAACACATTTCAGGGAACCCCTGCCTCTCAGGGAACCGCTGCCTCTCAAGGAACCGCTGCCTCTCAGGGAACCGCTGCCTCTCAGGGAACCGCTGCCTCTCAGGGAACCGCTGCCTCTCAAGGAACCGCTGCCTCTCAGGGAACCGCTGCCTCTCAAGGAACCGCTGCCTCTCAGGGAACCGCTGCTTCTCAGGGAACCGCTGCCTCTCGGAACCGCTGCTTCTCAGGGAACCGCTGCCTCTCAGGGAACCGCTGCCTCTCAGGGAACCGCTGCCTCTCACCGCTGGAGACCCTCTTGTCTTACCTGGCTGCGTGATGTTCTGTACATCAGCCTCGACTCTGGTACCCGGCACTCTGCATTTTAACCCCCCCCACAAAAAAAAACAAAAATGGGGCATTTACAGACCCCAAAACTTTTGCTACGACCAGTATCAGTCGTAGATCTGTAGATCATCATCAGTCGTAGTTGTAGATCATCCCTACAAGTGGGAGGCTTGTAGGGATGATCTGCTCCACACGTGCAATTCGCTCAGGAATCTTTTCAATAAAGTTGTTTGACAGACTATCGTAATTAATGGAGGCGACCGACCACTCCACACGTTTTTTATGGGAGAAGATAAATATATCTTCTACTTGAGGCGAGAGTTTGCCCCTACGCTAAACTCGACTCGGGGCCGAGTCACGAATGTTTCGATTAAGATGTTTGCAGATCAAAACACACTCATCAGTGCTTCAGAGGTCCGAGGTCTTCTGGACTGACCTCTCTGGGTGGCTTCACTAGGTGTTACGCCGCTGGACACTCCAGCCACTGCCTCTGTCATCCACCTCAGCCAATTCAGTTTCTTTCAATTTCTTTCTTTATTATGCACCCCATACCCATCCCGTGGGCGGTGGTGTAAAGGTTACAGTGGCACATAATCGGTTCAGGAACTGAACCCTCTAGTTCGTTTAGCTAAGCAAATAACAATCTTTTGACGCTAGTTACATAATTATTAATGTTATATATACATGTACATATACTCATACATACATGTACATATATATATACATATCGTTGCCATTACCGCCTATCCATTTTTTTTTAGTGTATTTTGACTTAACTTTGGCATTTTGTTCAAACTTGAGCTCCTGTGTTGACCAGACCACACACTAGAAGGTGAAGAGACGACGACGTTTCGGTCCGTCCTGGACCATTCTCAAGTCGATTGTGATGAGAAAGTAGAGAAAGTACTTTAGCCACGTTATTGTGACTCGTCGCCTGCACATTGAGCTCCTGTTTTATATCCGTTTTGGATTCACTTCTGTTTGCCGTTAGTTTTGCTGCACTTGTCCCCTGTTCCTCAGTTATTTCCTTTTATTCTATAGCTCTATGTTTTGTTACGTCATTTATGGAACCAGGCGGCTTAAGGAGGATAATACCAAAACATATAAAATTCTCATGTTAATAAAACTGATCTAAGCTAACATGTATTATTTGCTATATATCTTGACTGGCTTGTTGGGGGTGAAGGGTTGTTAACCTCTGGGGGGGGGGGTTAAAGGTCACCACAACACCTTGCTGTTGACCAACCAACAAGTATCTTTAGTCCTGAACATTGTCCAGGACTAAAGTATTCGATTCTCTGATGTTCAGTTAATGTGACCTTAACAAGCAGACTACTCCCAAGTCCGGTCGTGACCACGGGTGACTTCTCCTCACACCACATGCATGAGAATTGTAACTCATGTTGATTATATATTCACCCTCACTGGAATTGTCAATAAAGTTTACAGCTTGGTCGGAGCAGAGCGGTGTGGTGACCACTTCAGACCACGCTATAACGTCCACATAGCGCAGTGACTCTGACTTCAGGCCCCAGGCAGCCTTGTACAAGTTACCGGCCCTCAGCACTAATGAGTCCACCAAATATGCATGACGTTTCTTAGAGACTTGTCAGTGATGAAGCATCCTTGGACTCTCGACCCAGTCCGTCCTCTTTAGGTTTCCTAACGTCAAGAAACCGTCGTACTAACGTGGCCTGATCCTAACCTACCAGAGGTGCCCATTTCTACCCAGTTATTCATTCCTCAATCCGTGCCCATTGGCAGGATCACTGGTCTTCTGCTCCTGGTAACAAACTGCGTACCCTTAAGGATAGTGTGCCCCCGTGGCCTTCCTCCTACCACCGTAACCGGCGGTGGGAAACGGCTCTGGCGAGGTTGCGTATTGGCCATACTCGCTTAACTCACGGGCACTTAATGGAGCGCCGCCCTGCTCCTTATTGTCCAAATTGCATTGTCCCTCTTACGGTCGTACATATCCTTGTTGAATGTCCTGACTTCCAGGACATGTGAGCTTCTTGCTTCCCGACTGTCCCTCGCGGTCACCTGTCCCTCGATAGAAGCCTTGGTGAATCGGTTACCTTTGATGTTGTTCGCCATATGCGCTTTTGTTTTCGTATTGGCATCCGTGATGATGTTTAGCGCCTTTTGAATATCCCGCACATTTAACGGTGCTATATAGCCTCTCTGGCTTGGTCCCTTCTTTTGATAATTACTTTCAGACCATCACTGATATCTAGATAACTATCCAGGTGGTTTGAGGGTGGGTGTGGCTTCTCATGGTAATGGATCTACTGTGAGGACGTGCAAGAGGACAGGGTATCCAGTCAGCTCAGAGGTGACACGCTCTTATCAAAGCTGAAGCACTGTCACTACAACTGATACAAATACCACCCCGGCGCCTCCCATACACCACACGAGAATCTCTGACGTTATTTCATCGTTTAAACGTAGTAAAACTGTAAATATCTAAACGTTGTAATACCTCATTTCTCTCTCTCTTGCCTTCGCCTCCTTACCTCTTCACAATCGACTTGAGAATGGTTCAGGACGGACCGAAACGTCGTCGTCCCTTCACTTTCTAGTGCGTGGTTTGGTCAACAAATACTGTAAAATATTAAAGTTGTCTATAAATAGTGTTTTCTGTGTCTAAATGTGTGTTTTCTGTCACAAGAATCCATGTCGACAGGTATCAGGCGGTGACAAGCCTCTTAGCATGCTTCCAGACACACACCTGGATCAGTCAAGTGTTTCACGATGACGTCGCTTGCCGGCGGCGTCGCCAGCATCAGGGGCAAGTGTTGACTCGTCATCCACTCTCTTGAGTGAGTGCCTCACAACCACCAAAAATACAATTGGCGACAGAACACCATACTAATACATTTACAAGATATTTAACATAAATATCTCAAGTGGAGCAGCAGCAGCAACTGGTAGTCCACTGCGCCACAACCAAGTCAAAACAGTCATATATATATATAGCACCACCAAGTACTACCTGGGATGAAGAGGGCTCTCACTGCTATCTCAATCAGGTTTTTACCTCATTTTCTCCTGACGTTCAGCTTCATATACCACGCTCCATCTGCTCATTTTCAATCGATAAAGTAAGAACATAAATCAAGAGAATCTGCGTAAATTCGCCAATAATGAAACACCATAATATAAATTATTCTTCCATAAAACTGGGTAAAGCAAAGGTCTTAATTCAAGAAAGAGCCGCCCAGCGCCCCCAGGTGGCCATGTATGGTACCTCCTTCAGGGTGATTAAGTACCACAACTAACGTTTTCACTCTGGTAGTGGTAATGGGGTTTGATGTATAAGGCATTTTTACTGCGCTGGTACCCGGAAGGACTTTGAATGCAAGAACGTCACCCCAGAAAATTTAATTGGGTTTCTCTCGAGTATGGAATGCTAATCTGGTCTTTAAATACTCACTATCGCCACCTGGGCACCAAGCTGGCCTTCCATCACCAGTGAACACCTCTGAGTATGGGTGCAACCAGGCCACCGACCACCCTACTTGCATTCTCCTTTCTGCATGCAAATATCAGCAACAACTCCTGCAACAAAACTTAAAATAGCATCTGCAACAAAACTTAAAATAAACATCTGCAACAACACCAGCAACAATATATATACCTGCCACAACACCAGCAACTTACAACAACACCTGCAGCAGCTCTAACAACACCAGTTTTACAAGTCAGGTATTTTCAGTACTACCATCTCGCGAAAAGGTTTGTTCGTAACCAAGATACGTATAAGGCTGACAATGCAACGTTTGTACCGTAAAGTACTTCAAAATGTACCGAGTACTTCAACATTTATTTTTCAATAATTTTTTTCATTAAATTTCATTTAAGTTTCAATAGGTTGTGTCAAGGGCCTGTGGTGGTAAATTATGATGATGATAATCACCCAGTAACCCAACCACTGCTCTGTGTTATAGGGCAGACTTATAACTCATATAAGTCTTATAACTTATATGAGTCTTATAACTTATAAGTTATAAGCAGGAGACTTATAACTCATATGCTAACACTGCCTCTAGCTGAGGTGGATTAGGCCCAGCCCCCAAGACAATCCTACAGATTTAACCTGTAAAGAGGTATAAATTCACTACCCCCTAGTCACAGGTTCAGACAAGCGGTTTTAATTATCGGTTTTAATCTTACATAATCCTCTACCCATAACAATATCCCTGGCGTTGCCTATTGACATTTATTCTATGAGCAGAAGCTCCCTTGGATAGAGATTAAGACTTGTAATCAAAACTTTCTAAGCAAGCCCAAACGCTTCTGATGGAAGCACAGTGTAAAGTTTCCCCCAATATATTAAATATCCACTTTAAGTTGACTCCTACTAAACACAAACTCTTTGGAGTCTTGCTTGAAGTTGCATTATTGCATACACTATACATGTAAAGAGTGCAGGTGGCTGGTAAATGATGAAAAGATAGGACTTAACTACCATAAGAATTCCAACAGTTCACACAATATTGGCGGGCAGGTCAGCCAACACATTCCTAATTGAAACACGGCGTCCTCAATCAGCCGCTGCCTGTCCATATCTCGTACAGTAAGAAATACTGTAACTGTACAAATATTCTCGCGAGAGGGAATGTATAATCTATCACAGTCACTTGATGACCATTATCCTTCTGCCTTCACTATCACTTCTTCTTGTGAGAGAATGTACAATACGGATACCATACTGATAGGCTATAAACAAAGGGAAAATTCACTGAGAGAATAAATTAAAGTAAGGTTCTATCTTTGCACACCACGATACAATTATCTCATTTACAGTCTCCGTGTTTAGACAACTTCTGATGTCTGTATTAACGAGTAACTTAAGAAAATTGTCTCTACAGCCGCTGATGAGTGTGGTGAAACAATTAGAGATCGCATAAGCTCACTCAAGGGAGGAAACACCAGACTTGTCAACATACTGCAACTCCTGACTGTCTACATTGTTCGCGGTCAGAAGGCATTGCAATATTTGCTAAGTAAAATGGCAGACTTCTCTATTCATCATTGGCAGTCATGTAATGAGGCAGGAGGCCTAACCTCACCCACAATGATGAAGGTAAAGAGGCAGGAAGCCTAACCTTACCCACAATGATGACAGGTAAAGAGGCAGGAAGCCTAACCTTACCCACAATGATGACAGGTAAAGAGGCAGGAAGCCTAACCTTACCCACACTGATGACAGGTAAAGAGGCAGGAAGCCTAACCTCACCCACAATGATGACAGGTAAAGAGGCAGGAAGCCTAACCTCACCCACAATGATGACAGGTAAAGAGGCAGGAAGCCTAACCTTACCCACACTGATGACAGGTAAAGAGGCAGGAAGCCTAACCTCACCCACACTGATGACAGGTAAAGAGGCAGGAAGCCTAACCTCACCCACACTGATGACAGGTAAAGAGGCAGGAAGCCTAACCTTACCCACACTGATGACAGGTAAAGAGGCAGGAAGCCTAACCTCACCCACACTGATGACAGGTAAAGAGGCAGGAAGCCTAACCTTACCCACACTGATGACAGGTAAAGAGGCAGGAAGCCTAACCTTACCCACACTGATGACAGGTAAAGAGGCAGGAAGCCTAACCTCACCCACAATGATGACAGGTAAAGAGGCAGGAAGCCTAACCTCACCCACACTGATGACAGGTAAAGAGGCAGGAAGCCTAACCTTACCCACACTGGTGACAGGAACAAAAAGACATGGGGCCTAGCCTCGCCCGTAACACCACCATGTCCACTAACACCTCAGCACCTGTGTAAACAATGCACAGGAAGACAATAATGATAACAACGTAATTTAGTTCATTCCTGGGTGGTGTTATTTCCTAATTACTTATGCCTCCAAAGTATACAAAATTGCAGTTATTAGCCCAAGCCCTTGGGCAGGACGGTAGATCAGCGATATCTCTTTTTTGCAGGTCGACGTTCAGTCCCCCGACTGTCCAAGTGGTTGGGCACCATTCCTTCCCACGTGTCTTATCCTTTCCAAGTCCTATATAATCGTAATGGCTTGATGCTTTCTCCTAATAATTACCTTACATTACCTCAAAACTTCAGTTGACTTCTATCCTTCGACTGATTTTGGGAAGATGTCTTGAAGTCGCGTGAAGGCTGCCGACTCCTTATGTGAGAACTGAGATACATTGACCCAGCTCTGGATAAGGCGTAGGCAGCCATCAGACAGCTGCCAGGTATTTCCCCGGGGGCAAGGACGGTCATCATGGCCTCAGAGGCGGAGACAGAAGCCGGGTTGCAATAAACGAATCCCTCGAGAGCAACAAGCTCAACTCCAACAACACAGACAAGGAATAACACACGTCTCTCCCACATGACTGAGTGCAGCTGTACATATTACCTGCGGACAGGAATTTAGAGTGGATGTGGGCGGCTGGTGGGTGGCCATGTGGGTGGTGGGAGGGCGGCTAGGTGGATGGCCAGGTGTCCTGGTGGGGGAGGGCAGAGAGAGAGAGAGAGAGGGGGGGGGAGGGTGGAGGAGGTGAGAAGGAATAAGCGTGGACCAGAACAAATGTGTTGAGGACGGTGGTTGGTTGTGGGGGGGTGTGGTAGGGGGGGGGTGAGGTGTCGTCCTTGGTGGCGGGGTTATGTCGTCCTGATGGGATGGGGGATGGGGGGTGGGGCGAGAAGGGATGGGGTGTGAGATTATAGAAAATTAAGATGGAATGTGGGGGGAGGCGAAGATATAAAGCGTGAGAGGGGGTAGGTGAGTGCGTGTAGGGGGTGGGGGTGAGTGTGTAAGGTGTATGGGGGGGGGCAAGAAAGGTATGTATGGGCAAGATGACAGTGAAGGGGAGATGAGTGGGGGGGGGGGCGGACAAAAGCAGGAGTGTAGTAGGAAAGAAAGAGGAGGAGCAGTAGTAATAGGAGAAATAGGAGGAGGAGGGCAGGGAGGTGGAGGCGACGGCGGTGAGGAGGAGCCGTGGCGCCGGTGGGGGACAGGTAGAGAGTCAACAGAAGTGAGTCAGTTCACAAATCCCCCTCCCCTCCCTCCCCCTCATTTCACCCCTTCCCTTTCTCTCTCTTTGTTGTCTCTTCTCCTCCTCCTCCTCCTTCATTCCTCGTCTTCCACTAGCACTTTCAGCGGTCACTACCCCCATGTTCTTCAGCTCACCAAGGCTGCACCCTATAGCCCTCATCCAGCTCATGGATGTTCGCTATAGTTCGCTATGTTTACCGCCAGCTTATGGTTCTGTTCGTTAGCTGTGTTTACCGCCAGCTTATGGTTCTGTTCGCTAGCTGTGTTTACCGCCAGCTTATGGTTCTGTTCGCTAGCTGTGTTTACCACCAGCATTGGTTCTGTTCGCTAGCTGTGTTTAACGCCAGCTTATTGTTTTCTTCGCTAGCTGTATTTACCGCCAGTTTGTGGTTCTGTTCACTAGCTGTGTTTACAGCCAGTATATATTGTGGTCGGTAGCAGTGTTAACCGCCACATTATGGTTCTTTTCGCTAGCTGTATTTATCACCAGATTATGGTACTGTCCGTTAGCTTTGTTTGCCGCCAGATTATGGTACTGTTCGCTAGCTGTGTTACTCCAGCTTATAGTGCCGTTCACTACCTGTGTTTACCACCATATTATGGTGCTATTTATTGTTTAGTTATTGTTTATTTACTATTTATAGTGCTGTGACTATTGCCAGACTATGGTACTGTTCGCTGGCTGTGTTTACCAGCAGTTTGTGGTGCTGTTCGCTAGCCGGGTTTACCGCCAGATTATATTCCACCAGATACACTGCGTCGCCCTACGCTTCATACCTCTTGATTACTGTACTATTAAAATACAGAGAAATTTAAATTACATTTCGTAGTACTAGTACTAATACTACTCTACAACAACTACAATTTTAGTACACCTATTACTGCTACTACAAATAATAATAATAAAACAACTATTAATAATAATAATATTAATATAAATAAAATAATGCGGTAAATAATTTGAACAATAAATGTGGACAATTATTAAATGTTCATGAACAATGTAAATATGTAGCATGTAAAATCAGTTGTTTATATGGCAGCACCGCGGCCTTACACCACGTAAGTTGACACAAGACTTTGGTATCATGGCGGTACCAAAATAATTATCATCTCATAATAATAATTATATCATTCTCATCCTCCGGATGAGAATTAATTCTATATAATTCTCCATCGCTGATAATTATCATTTCATTTCTCCAGCCCTGTCCTGCGAGTTGAACTTTCAGATTTGTAAATTAAAAACATGTCTTCTGTCTAATGTATTAGATATTAAGCTTGTGACATATACGTTTAAATCTATAACTTAGATCTATAGTGTCTTATGCATGATGCGCTTCTGCCCTGTGGGAGCTGCACCTCAACTCTAATAAGACCTAATTGAGTTTCTCCGATGAGGCAAAATGGTATTTAATATTGGCAATAAAGATATTAATAATAAATAATTGTAATTAAATTATATTAATAATATTGCTGATTATTTATATATTAATCATAAACTTTTTGGAGGAAACCACGGAAGTGTTTTTAAAACACTCGAGTTGCGTGGAAATTCCTAAAAAAAAAAATTATTGAAAGGACTACAAAAAGAGAACAAATAACTTTTGTATCTTAACTACTTTGAATATATTAAAAAAAAACACATATTTCCAGGTTTATGTCTCGTATTCCATTAAGGAAATATGAAGGCGACAATCGCAAGAGTAAGTGTTGCCAGTCATTGTTTACATGATGGGGTTGAGGCGCCTCGCGGCCAGTCACTTGTGATCTCGGTGTGGTTTGGGGCCATTACAGGACACACAGGTGGCCAGTTCTCAGCTTACACGGTGAGGTGTTGGTACATATTGATCAAGTGAAGCAGCGGTGGGAGATGAAGTGATTGTAGAATAAACTGTTGGATGTTGAAATCCCCGCGGCGAGGTGAGGAGCCTAGGAAAGAGCTGTGATGGTGTTCATTCATGTTTCTCCCCCCCCTGATCACAGTCTGTGTTCCTCGCTCGTCGGTGCTCCTCACTGGTTGATGTGTATATATATACACACTCAAGGTTTACATTAGTAGACAGAACAGTTTCAGCCCCGCTCCTGTGCCCGGTAAATCCACTACGGGCTCACCATAGTCCGTGCTACTTGGAACTTTGTTCCCAGTAGCTCAATCTTAAACAACAGCAATATACATTAGTCCTGGGATATGCTCGGGATATCCCAAGAGTAAATGGTTGGTGAGTTACTCCGGCGGTCTTAATAACTCTTCCATAGCTTAGAAAAACAAACCAAACAAAGACCTTTATGAATTTTTATTTTACATAAATAAATTTAATAAAAGCTACGTGTCTTTTAATAGTTTAGTCGTTCATTATGCGCCCCATACCCAAACCCGTGGTGGAGCGGGTTACCAAGGCATATAGGCTTAGAGGCATAGGCTTAGGATCTCGTCTCAAAGTTCATTTAGCAATTTACTAAGTGACAATGTTATGCGTTTATGTAGGTAGGTTTAAGTGTAGATCGCTTTATGAGATAGTTTAAAAAGAATTCGATAGACTGGATTTAAATGAAACAAGTTTAGAGTTAGGAAAGACCTGGGTAAATACTGGTTTGAGAACATGGTTGTTGATTCATGGAACCAATTACCGGGTAGCATAATAAACAAGGGATCGCTGGATGGTTTAAAGCGTAGGTTAGACTATGTATCTGAGCGACTTTGAGTGGGTATAAATAGGAGTTGCCACGCGAGAGTCAAAATGGCTTTTCAAGTTTTATTTATTATGTTGCTGCTGTGACTTGTTCAAATGGCTTTTATATCTTTGGGAGACAAGATTGTTCTTTGTTGCCTTTAGCTTAATGAAACTTGTATAAATAGAAGTAATAGAATATAAATAAATGAAACTTTTATAAATAGAAAATGTTGTCTGAAGCCTTGGCTCAACAGGCCAGACAGACGGCCGCTGGGCTTGTCCCAGCTGGTATACCACCTGCACAACAATCCTAGCTCCTAGGTGCAAGTATGTCCTCGTAATGTTATTTATCCACGTTTAAAACACACCACAAGCTGAAAAAATGTTTTACCAAGATTTATATGAAAATTTTAGAGTACACACGAGGCTTGTACCTGTTTCGGTTAGACAGTATACAGGTGGGCACTGACCTGTTCCCCTGCCCAAGGGGGCACCTACACCATCTGTCCACCGTACTCCCTAAAACTCCAGTACTTGGCTGTTTGTAATGCGTTTTCGAATACTTTTGGGGTAATGAGAGGAAGAAATTTATAATGGAAGTACATCCTGAAACTCGGGTGGACTTAGATTAGGAGTTCAATGGATCTTATATTTAACCAACACTTGGATTTACTCGCAATGTAATTTATGTACTTAACTGTACACCAGAAGCTTACATCTTGTATGGCTGCGCCTGCGCGCGTGTGCTGGTAACACTTAAACAAGACTGAGCTAAACTTGTGGATCGAGGTGCCGAAGGTAGTTCGTGGTGCAGTGGTGAGACTAATGACACATCTAAGTCGTCATTTCTATCATTGCCCTCGCCTTCCCTTCCCTGGCGGCCCTCCCCCTCCCCTGGCGGCCCCACCCCCTCCCCTGGCAGCAGCCCCTCCCTGGCCCGCAGTTAACGCCGCCCTGGACACACAAGTCCATAATTAATAATTATAATTCGAGGGAAGGCGGCTGGTGGAGAGTGGCCAGGTGTTATGTCGGGGGGGGATCGGCCACCGGTCTGTGTGTACTCGCCTAGTTGTGCTTGCGGGGGGTTGACTTTGGCTCTTTGGTCCCGCCTCTCACTGTCAATCAATGGTGTACAGATTCCTGAGCCTACTGGGCTCTATCATATCTACATTTGAAACTGTGTATGGAGTCACATCACTACCTAATGCATTCCATCTGTTACACNACCACCTGTTGCACAGTACACCACCACCACCACCACCACCTGTTGCAAAAAGTCGTCAGTGAAGCACTTGTTCCGGAAGTGTTCGAACGTCATCAGTTGTGAGTCGTGTGTGAACAGTTTTCATTCATAAACAGCTGGGGGTTGGCGGGTGGATGGAATGACTTTTGGGTCTTTGTTTGGAGGACGGGCTGCCGAGGACGGGCTGGGGAGGACGGGCTGTCGAGGACGGGCTGTCGAGGACGGGCTGGAGAGGACGGGCTGGAGAGGACGGGCTGGAGAGGACGGGCTGCGGAGGACGGGCTGGAGAGGACGGGCTGGAGGACGGGCTGCGGAGGACGGGCTGGAGGACGGGCTGGAGAGGACGGGCTGGGGAGGACGGGCTGGAGAGGACGGGCTGGAGAGGACGGGCTGGAGAGGACGGGCTGGGGAGGACGGGCTGGAGAGGACGGGCTGGAGAGGACGGGCTGGAGAGGACGGGCTGGAGAGGACGGGCTGGAGAGGACGGGCTGGAGAGGACGGGCTGGAGGACGGGCTGGAGAGGACGGGCTGGAGGACGGGCTGCGGAGGACGGGCTGGAGGACGGGCTGGAGAGGACGGGCTGGAGAGGACGGGCTGCGGAGGACGGGCTGACAGTTACTAAGGCAATTTAAGCCTACGAGACACTTGAACTCAAGGTTATTATCGTTATAAACAAACCTCGTAGTGCTTCGGCGCTTATAACCTGTTTAATTAATGTAAACACAGCCGCCATGATTGAGAAAAGATGCACAGGTTTCGTATATTGCTGTGTAAATGGTTGAATATCCTGTGACACAGACGGTGTTGCAGAGTATCCTGAGGCACAGACGGTGTTGCAGAATATCCTGAGACACAGACGGTGTTGCAGAATATCCTGTGGCACAGACGGTGTTGCAGAATATCCTGTGACACAGACGGTGTTGCAGAATATCCTGTGACACAGACGGTGTTGCAGAATATCCTGTGACACAGACGGTGTTGCAGAATATCCTGAGGCACAGACGGTGTTGCAGAATATCCTGTGGCACAGACGGTGTTGCAGAGTATCCTGTGACACAGACGGTGTTGCAGAATATCATGTGACACAGACGGTGTTGCAGAGTATCCTGTGACACAGACGGTGTTGCAGAATATCCTCTGACACAGACGGTGTTGCAGAATATCCTGAGGCACAGACGGTGTTGCAGAATATCCTGTGGCACAGACGGTGTTGCAGAGTATCCTGAGACACAGACGGTGTTGCAGAGTATCCTGTGACACAGACGGTGTTGCAGAGTATCCTGTGGCACAGAGCTATCTAGTCTACTGATATCCTGATAAGTACTTTGATTGTTGAGAAATTTTCAAACTACTTTGTGTGTGTGTGTGTGTGTGTGTGTGTGTGTGTGTGTGTGTGTGTGTGTGTGTGTGTGTGTGTGTGTGTGTGTGTGTGTGTGTGTGTGTGTGTGTGTACTCACCTAGTTGTGCTTGCGGGGGTTGAGCTCTGGCTCTTTGGTCCCGCCTCTCAACCGTCAATCAACAGGTGTACAGGTTCCTGAGCCTATTGGGCTCTATCATATCTACACTTGAAACTGTGTATGGAGTCAGCCTCCACCACATCACTTCCTAATGCATTCCATTTGTCAACCACTCTGACACTAAAAAAGTTCATTCTAATATCTCTGTGGCTCATTTGGGCACTCAGTTTCCACCTGTGGCCCCTAGTGTGTGTGCCCCTTGTGTTAAATAACCTGTCTTTATCTACCCTGTCGATTCCTTTGAGAATTGAACGTCGACCAGCATGAAGCGAGACCGTCGCTCTACCCTCCAGCTCAAATGGAAATTAACAGGAGTCAAATTTAATTTAATCGACAGAACTCACACATCAAAAGCAGTCTTAGATAAACAGATAATTCCGTCTCGTGGTCACAGATACACTTGTACACGGCTCGAGTCAGTCCGCGTCTTGCATACCCTCAAGTGCCTTAAAGAAAACAATGATGCAAAATTGCAAGCAGTGCAAAATAAGGCGCTAAGGAGAGCAGCAAAACACCGTCCACCATATGATCAGACAATCCAGGAGCTCCATGAATTCCTGAACACACAGCCACTAAACATCAGA
Source organism: Procambarus virginalis (assembly GCA_020271785.1). Lineage (NCBI taxonomy): Eukaryota > Metazoa > Arthropoda > Malacostraca > Decapoda > Cambaridae > Procambarus > Procambarus virginalis. The sequence goes on from WNGS01005451.1 coordinate 12,810,987, forward strand.
CTGCAGCACCAAGCCACCAGGGTGTGGAACACCATCCTAATGTTAGAGGACCCAATGTTAGACAGGTTACTCCAAGATGAGACGCCCCACTCCCACAGCTGGTGGCCCAAGATGAGACGCCCCATTCCCACAGCTGGTGGCCCAAGATGAGACGCCCCGCTCCCACAGCTGGTGGCCCAAGATGAGACGCTCCACTCCCACAGCTGGTGGCCCAAGATGAGACGCCCCACTCCCACAGCTGGTGGCCCAAGATGAGACGCCCCACTCCCACAGCTGGTGGCCTAAGATGAGACGCCCCACTCCCACAGCTGGTGGCCCAAGATGAGACGCCCCACTCCCACAGCTGGTGGCCCAAGATGAGACGCCCCGCTCCCACAGCTGGTGGCTCAAGATGAGACGCTCCACTCCCACAGCTGGTGGCCCAAGATGAGACGCCCCGCTCCCACAGCTGGTGGCCCAAGATGAGACGCCCCGCTCCCACAGCTGGTGGCCCAAGATGAGACGCCCCGCTCCCACAGCTGGTGGCCCAAGATGAGACGCTCCACTCCCACAGCTGGTGGCCCAAGATGAGACGCCCCGCTCCCACAGCTGGTGGCCCAAGATGAGACGCTCCACTCCCACAGTTGGTGGCCCAAGATGAGACGCCCCACTCTCATGCCCCAACACAAGAGAGAGACAATGAGAAGGAGGGGGAGAAGGAGTAGAGAGAAAGAGGAGTAGGGAAAGATAGGGAGACCCACCGGACGGTGCTATCAGCCTGTGGACGCCAATTTAGGTAAACCACATGATAAATTTACCTGCAGCCGCTGGGAGTGTGTGTGTGTGTGCGTACTTACCTAAATGTGCACACAGGGGTCCACCAGTAGCTCCCTAGCCTTGCTTTTCTGATTCATGGTTACCTTGCGATGATTTCGGGGCCCAACGTCCCCGGGGCCCGGTCCTGGACCAGGCCTGCCCCCTAACATACAGTTCCCAGGCTGATCAGTCTTATGTTTCTCTGTGCCTGATCTCAAGTCGCCTCAATACTGTATTCGCTTATATAATATTTCCCGTTTTTTCTTTTATTCGACGTGATGGGGTTCCCTTGAGAGCCTCTGAGTGTGACGGAGTCTCCTCGCCGCACACGAGAAGTCTCCTCGCCGCACGAGGAGTCTCCTCGGCTCTTCTCTCTCATGTATATTATGTTTTCGGCTCAGGTGGGTGACCCCAGCCCCTGGCTGTATATTCAAGAGTTGGTCTGACATAGGTTGTGTTTGATGTTCTGATGGCCTGAAAAATACTGAATATTTGCAGCCATATGCAGACGCTAGTTGGCTCATGTGTTCCTCACCTGCCAAGTTCAGAGTTCTATACATTCCC
>WNGS01005451.1:12857997-12874389 GCA_020271785.1 Procambarus virginalis
TGATGTATTATGCGTATTGTACAATGTATAATGTGTCTATACGGCCAGGGAGATGGCAGGACGAACAGAGGTGACCCCAGCCAGAGCCAACAACAACATGACCCGCCCAGCCGCTAAGGTCAGGTAAGGTCACCCAGACCCTACAGAGGACATCATATGATATATGATCACAGTAGTAGTAGTCATCCGTCAGTCTCGGGAGACTATGGAGTTGCACTCTGGTTGTCGAGGCTGGAGTGTCCTCTCCAGGGGCGCAAAGCCAGTGTAGGTCGATATGGAGAAGCTGTTACCCATGCAGCGGGTCCACGTTGCTGAAATTGTACAATGGAAAGGCAAGCGCCAATACGCTTGGTTCCAGCGCCGTCTTAGGGTATATGAGCATAACAACAATGCTATTGGCCCAGACGTGCCAGGTCTAAGTTCATACCTCATCATTCGACCAGCTTTTTAAAGCTTGCCAAGATACTGGCCTCAGGGACGCGGCTTGGGATACTAGAGCGCGTCTCGGAACATCCAGTCGTAGTTCGAACCCTCATTAACGCCCTTGTGGATTTGTTCATTTGGTATATCACGTTATTGTTATTTGTGTGTGCACTGATGATCTTACTGATAAGCCTCTCGAATACATCGCATTTTGAGATAAAAATTCCCGTAAGGAGTCCTAGAGGCCTGGTCGAGGACTGGGCCGCGGGGACGCTAAGCCCAGAAATCATCTCAAGAATCAAATCAAATCATCTCAAGAAGGACAAAAGCTGATGTGCTGAAAATCATATCGGGCCGCAGAATTGACGTGATGTCCCGTTTTCTATTCGTGGGTCTTCGGTTAGGTTAGGGTTGGGTTGTGCAATATAGTACATCAGTTTAGTGACGTTGAGCACGCTCGAGAAGACGGGCTGATCCTTAGTTCTCTCACCAAACCAGTTCTTTTTAAATCTTTTTTTTTTCATTTTAATCAGTTCCTTAATCTTATGTTTTTATTAAACCGATTCATATCCTTTTTCCCTTTGTTAATGTGGTTCATCCATGAGTGTCTTAGCCAGCAGTGTCTTGGATGTCTTGGCTTTACAGTGTTTGACCAGTATACATCACCCTTCAGAGTGTAAACTAAATGGTTTTATATTTATCTTAATATGTAAGTTTGGATTTCACTGGTTCAGTCCAGCCAGAAATTACATTTTGTGTGCAATTATGTTAGAACCCACACGAGGTGATTACTAGCATGTGAGTAATTACAAGTAATAATTTGGTGAACTACCATGTATGGGGAAGGGATTTGTGAATCACGTGATTGGTTTCCTCTGATTGACAGGTTGTGGCACCTGGGGGAGGGGGGGTCCCTGCACCAATCTGTGTACTCGCCTAATTGTACTTGAGCCACGGTTCTTGGGTTTTGCATCCCAACCCTTATAAACTGGTGCATAGATTCCAGAGCACATGGGCACTATCATATCAATATTTATAGCTGTATATGAAGTCGTACCTGCATTGTACCGCAATGGGGTTCTGGGAGTTCTACTCCCAAAGTGATGTAAAGTCAAGCCCGGCCGAGGCCAGGCTTGACTTGTGAGAACTTTGTCCAACAAGCTGTTGCTTGGAGCGGCCCGCAGGCCTACATACCCACCTTAGCCCGGTTGGTCCGGCACGTCTTGAAGTTAACCTCCAACCACGGGTCCCTATTGTGTTATGAGACTCGTAGTTTCAAGCTTAACATCTGCGTTTTCCTGCAGGAACTGCTCCTTATTGTCCGAACTGCATCGTCCCACTTACAGTCGTGCATCATCTCGCAGAATGTTCAGATTATGAGGGGTGATAATCTGAACGTTCAACAACTGAACCGTACGTTGTATCACCTGTCTCTGGATAGAATCTTGGCGAATCCGATACCTCAAATGGCACTCGCTTGTGTCCTTTTGTTCTGGTGTTGGCATCCTGAGGGGTATTTCCTTATTAATCTCCCTTGAGACAGAGGGTGGTGGTACATAGTGTGGCCGGCTTGGTGCCTTCTCTTGGTAACTGCTCCCGCTCTCTCTCCAGGAAGATGATCGTCGGACCGCCCACCAACTTCCAGCATGTTGCTCATGTTGGTATCGACACGTCCTGGCAGGCCACCGACCACCACCTTCACCAGTAGTGCAACAGTATGGTGAGTCCTGTGTGGTGGTGATAGTGGGGGTCCTGTGTGGTGATGATAGTGGTGGGTCCTGTGTGGTGGTGATAGTGGTGGATCCTGTGTAGTGAAAGTGGTGTGTCCTGTGTAGGAAATAGTGGTGGGTCATGTATAGTGATAGTGGTGGATTTTGTAATGAAGGGGGAGATTATAGGGGCCTCTGTTGGTAGTTGTGATGAGGGCTCCCTGGTGATCCTAAGTATGAAACTGGAACCAATATTTGCACTCCACTTGTAGCCTAACACTTAATTTTACTGTTTACAAATCATTTCACCTCTAAACAAAATAAAATTTCAAAATATAAATCGTGTCACGATTACTCAAATCTAGAATGTTTAATAAAAGAGGCAGATAAATAGATTTCCAGCTTATTTGCTTTAAAAGCTCACTGCTACTGTCTTGGTCGTCATGGACTTGCAACATGCAAGTAATTTATTGCTGCTGATATGTCAAAGTGTGCACTAAAAATGGAATATTTAAATATTTAATAATCGTATGTTTATCATAATCTTTCTTACTAGCAGCAAGCGACTTCAGTCTATCAATAGTACAAATCAAGAAGGATGGCACGAGGCTAGTAGACTGGGATGGTGAAAGATCGATCCAGCTCGTCCTAGTATCATTGAATATTCGGGAGGTTAACCAAGCTCGTCTCGGGGGAGGGGCAGTAAATGTATATATCAATCCAGTTCATCCGGGTGGCACTGGATGTCTTGGGAATCAACGCAGTTCGTCCGAACAGCACTACAATATTCGATTGATCCGGAGAAGAGGGACCCGGTTTGCCTGGTGGCACTGGTAAGCAGAGATCAGCACTCAAAGCTTCCCATTCTCACCTTGGCAGAGCGCTGTCTTTGGCACAGCGACCCCCTCCAGGAAGCGGAGCTGAGGAAATGGAATATCATCCCCTCCCGGAAATGGTTTCTGGGGGACCGGACCCTCATTCCAAGTTACTTCCCAGTGATGTAACTGTTTTATAGTGCGTGTCTTCCATAATGATCCAGAGACCCCCGTGTCTCTAAAGGAAACTGGCTATTAAAGCCTAATTATATGAAATTGAAATATAATAAATGCCTTCTGATATAATGTATTTATACGTTCAGATTATTAGTGCATGTGTATAAATGTTTATAATTGAAGCGTGTTTTATTTATGCTGTTTTTGAGTAATTTTACAATTCATTTATATTGTTCGCTTTATTTGTTGTCTACATTTAATTTAGTTTTATCCATACATTGTCATATTTGTTCTAAATATGAACATGTTATCACTATGTGACAAGCAGCCAGTTTCTGTTATTACAATCCAGAGGAGTACGAATCTACACCAAGCCACCCCTAACCTAGTAAGTGTACGAATCTACACTAACTCAACACCTAACCTAATAAGTGTACGAATCTACACCACCCCTAACACCTAACCCAATAAGTGTACGAATCTACACCTAACCCATTAAGTGTATGAATCTACACCTAACCTAATAAGTGTACGAATCTATACCACCAATAAGTACGAATCTACACCTAACCCAATAAGTGTACGAACCTGCCGAACATGATGTTCATTTTGTCCACCAACTTATACATTTCAAATACTCACATATGAGGAACAAAGTCAGGGTTGTATACTGTATAGTTGTATAATTTTTTTAAACATAAGCCCATAGGTCATCATCTTTACACATTAAACACTAATAGATAGATATTTAAGTAAATATCTATCAAGTAACTACGAAGTAATTACGAATATCTACGAAGTAACTATAGGCTGCTGGAATATATTAGGATGTGGATGCAACATAACTGTAAAGATAGGAAGGAGGGAGCGTTATCGTCTCAGATAACAAACATTATAGTGTGTAATCTCAGATAACAAACTTGACTGTCACCGTCTAAGGAACAATATACGTAGATGATATCTATACACATTACAGTATATATTACCTTGAAGCTTGATATAATTTTGAACACAAAATATCCCCCTAACAATAACATGTTCAAAAAGTATTGATCTAGACAAACTTTATCAGGTTGGCAACTGTGGGTTTTTATCAAGCTGTGGGTGGCTACCTTGGCAGTAGCCAGCTAGCAGTCAGAGGGTGAGGTGCGGCGCCGGTCACTCCTCTGGCTCCATCATAACCCAGGTATATATGAGTATTAGGGCGGGCTGACCAATTATATAAAGCGCCAACCTTTACGGATATAATATATATATATATATATATATATATATATAATTATATATCAAAGTTAAAAATGGTCGAGGAGATGGGAAATGATAGTTCATCCTTGCATTAATTGTCCTTTGTGTAATTGGGTATAATATATAATATATCAATCATATATAAATATGTCTGACTTCACGTCGTAGTCTGTGCCAGTTTAGTTAATATTGGGGTTAAGTCCCATGACAATAGCCTACTGACCAACCAGTAAGTATATATATATATAAATATACTTTAGTCCTGAACATACTCCAGGGGTATACTGTGTGAGTATGCGGCCAGAAGTTGGGTATACCGCTCAGTATGTGGGTATGTCGTAACGCATAGCCAAAACGCACTACTTTGCTTAATATGCAAGGCCAGATTTGCCTAACGGGAAAGTGATATTCGGTTTTTCAAATGGGTTTATTTGAGTTAATATTATTATATTAAGAATATGAATTGATTATTTTAGAATTATAATTAAAATCGTATGTAATAATGGAAAGCTTTCATTCCATAAAATGTGTTGTTTGTTTGTTTAAGGTGCTACATAGCCTTCCCGGCTTGGTGCCTTCTTTGACAAATACTTGTCTCTTAGATTCAGGTACTGGGAACAAAAGTTCCAAGCAGCACGGGCTATGGTGAGCCCGTAGTGGGCTTACCTGGCACAGGAGCGGGGCTGTAGTTTTTTTTAGTTTAGTTTAGTTCATTTATTATGCACCCCATACCCATCTTGTGGTAGCGGTAGTGGAAGGGTTACAGAGGCACATAATGGGCTCAGGGACTGAACCCCACAATCATTTAGCTAAGCAAGTTACAATCTTGATGAGCTAGTTACAAAATTCAGTATAAGTCGTCACGTCAACAATGGGGTCGAGATCGACCTCAAGTACAGGTTCTAAATTAGCAACTGACATATGCGGAGAGTTATTGTCACAATTGATATGTTGTCCTGCACACCGCCCCCCCTCATCCAGTGGGCAGCGGTGGATAGGTTACAGTCACGCAGTTACTACCTACGTTAGCAAACTGGGGATATTGGCTAAAAACCTCTGGTAGCAGATCATTTGAATGAGATATTTACACATCGCTGGAACATGGCTGTAACTGTTTTTGTGTAAAAATCTAGACATGCGGGTACACCTCACCACGATTCACNTAATATATATATATATATATATATATATATATATATATATATATATATATATAATCTATATTAACATTGTGGACCACCCTAAATTATAATATATAGTGGTACGAAAATTGTGACTTAAGTTGAATGGTTTGAAATATCTCCTCTGGTAATGTGCATAATTGTTGTTAATGAATGTGTAAGTTGGGTGTTTGGACCTAAACATTGGAAGTGTGCTGTGTATATCATTTATAAAGAGGGCTGCGAATATAAAAATACAATATTGAAATAGTATTGTGATGATAGGCTGACTTGCTACATTTTGTTTTGCCGATTCCCATATTCACTTAACTTAAACATCTTAGATTACACATTTAAACATCGTAGTGTAACTCAGTTGTGTAAATAACATATACCCCCCCCCCCCCAATCGAAGTTAAGTAACTTACTGAGCTATAAACGTGGATGTCCAATTTGATGCCAACACTTGGAAACATTAATCACTGTGAAGGGGACAGCTTAGACCACTTTATAAATATTGTGAGCCTAAAATGTATTTTTTTATTATTATTATTTTCTACCACAGACGTGGCCACACATTTACAATGCTAACCTGCATATATACATTTTCTTCCGTCATCCATGGACAGCGTTAGAGATGTGTTAAACATATAGTTCAAGGGTTTATTGAACAATCAACCACAGAAGGTGATTCGGTGCCTTTAAAATGCTAAGCTACCTAAAATGTAATGGAATGGATAAGTCTAAATATCGCGAGTGATTAAATTATATATGAAAGTATAATACATAAGTAGATTGTTAAACATTTTTTAATTAAAACAAACATTGCGAAATGACAGAGAATCAGCCATGTAGATCTTAACTTCAAGTACGTTTATTTAACAATAAAATACATCTCAAAATGGTAGAGTAGTTTAGGCTATTTCTACCCTCCAAGATCTCAATATATTGTTTTTAGTATAAACACCTGAGAGAATGTTTTAAAAGTCTTCAAGAGAGAACGTAATTGATGTATTTAGCCCTAACTAGTCCTTTTCTTCATTGAATTTGTGTACAATACACTATTACATATTATATTCATAAGGAAAACATGACATAATTTAGTTAATATAATTTTCTCTATTATAGTGTTCTATGTCATCTGACAGCAGGCACTGTAAATGCCAAATGTTATATCGTATTCTTCATCTCATAAACTCCAAGGTTGCTTTAAGTGATTAAGTATCAATATGCCCCTCCCTTAGACCTATTCATATATTCCTCCAATCGTCCTATCCATATACCCGTCCCATCTTTCTATCCATATACCCGTCCCATCTTTCTATCCATATACCCGTCCCATCTTTCTATCCATATACCCGTCCCTTCTTTCTATCCACATACCCGTCCCTTCTTTCTATCCATATACCCGTCCCTTCTTTCTATCCATATACCCGTCCCTTCTTTCTATCCATATACCCGTCCCTTCTTTCTATCCATATACCCGTCCCTTCTTTCTATCCATATACCCGTCCCTTCTTTCTATCCATATAGCAAACTTATCAGAGACTATTCATTCAGGAGGTTAAGACTGACCTTAATTGTAATATAGTGTAAAATAAACATACCTTTAATTATTCAAAGGGTTAGTTATACATTTTAATTTTACCGGGAGTTAATATTATACATTTGAGTGACATTTAAGAACAAAGAAAACTAACACGGATGTGCTCGTCATTGGAATGCTGGTTGTAGTTGTTAGACGTCAGTGTTAGTTAGACGTCACTGTTAGTTAGACGTCACTGTTAAACTAGCGAATGTTACTATAACTGTTTTTATTTGTGACGCAAACTGACAGAGATATGATTATGAATGATGGGTGACGCTGTTAGTTTCTTCAAAACGTCACAGTGATGTAACAGCCATCAGTTATCAGTAAACCGGAATTGAAAACTCTTTTTAAATAGTAACTGATATAAGCTGAAGCGGCTTAAATGGAATTATTTGTTACATTCCTAGCTGAAGAAGGCGAGGTTGGTGATGCAGGCTCAGAGAACTTGTGGGAGATTGACCACCATATCACACTCCCTCCTCCATCTCCAACACGGCCGCCCTTCGCCACCACCAACACTGAGAATTACAAGAGAAAGAAGAGGTAAAGAGGCTATCGAGGAACCTTATAAAACATCGTTTCTCTATCATAACAATATGTCTTTTAACATCTCGAGACTAATGCTGGAGGTTGAAATATTTTAACTCGTAATGCTAAATATAATAATGCATCTAATCATAATGGTTGTTACAGTTGTTACAAGAGTGAGTCATATATTGTGGAATATTACATTATATTAGCCGAGGACATGCTGGCGACCCACCGTCTGGGTGTGAGGCCATGATGGACCCGCGTACTGACTCACTGTGCTCCACTACTCCTCGCCACCTCCACCCCTCACAGCTCCTCCTCGCCTCCCGCCTCCTGCCTCCTCAGGTCAGTCTATGGGGCCCTTGTTGGTGGTGGTCTCCTGGCATCACCGTGTCTATTGTGACATCAGGCTGTTTATATATAATAACATTAGGGGGGGGTTATATAGTAACACCAGGGGATGTTTATCTAGTAACATCAGGCTGTTTATATTGTAACATCTGGCTGTTTATATAGTAGCATCAGGGTATTTATATTGTAACATCAGGGGGGTGTTTATCTAGTAACATCAGGCTGTTTATATATAGTTAAATTAGGGGGTGTTTATATAGTAACACAAGGGGATGTTTATATAGTAACACAAGGGGATGTTTATATAGTAACACAAGGGGATGTTTATCTAATAACATCAGGCTGTTTATATAATATCAGGCTGATTATATTGTTGCATCAGGCTGTTTATATAATAACATCAGGGGGGTGTTTACATAATAACATCAGGGTGTTTAAGTAATAACATTGGGACGTTTATATAGTAACATCGAGCAAAGGAGCTCTAAGAAGAGTTTTTTCGATGTTAGGTCTTCCATAACCCAGACTTGGTCTTCAAGAATAACGGCAAGCCAGTTCTTGTTTAAGACGTGAACAGCTTGTATTGCTGTACTTGTTAAGCATCACACAGCCTTTTCCCAGTGCGGCTGGTGTTAGTCTTAACGCTTTGCTATTGAGTTCAGTACTATGTAAATTATATTATTAAGGTTAGTGTGACATCAGTTGCACACATGAGTTTATTACCCGGACGGTTTATTACCCGTTTATTACCTATTATTATTTTATTATGAGTTTATTCCCATTAAGGTCAGTACTAGTCGTGACTCTTCAGACTGGGGATAAGACTTGGATCGAATCTGAGATCATGGTTTTCTAAATTATTTCCTATATTCACGTTGAGGGCGGAGTGATATGATGCTAAACACTAGATTTTGATGTGTTTCTGCATTGTTTATGTCTTTGATATAATGAATATCAAGCTAAGGAGTTTGAAAGAGCATGTGTGTTCAGAATTAATTTGATCTGTTTCATAATTGTGGCCAGTTAAGTCCAAAGTATGGTTAAATGGGTGTTGTTATGATTTGATACCAGTAAAGATGAAGTACGTAGGATTCTAAAACGAAATCTATTAGTCCTTAAATCACATCAACTGAAACAAAAGATAATCAGGTTTTCTACTAAAGCTTCTGTGTACAAGATTACTTCATCGACAGGCTGAATCCGGTACCCGCTACCCACGACAATACGTGACTGAGTCCGGAGCCCGTCACTCGCGACGACACGTTTCTGAGTCCAATATCCATGACTTGCGACAACACATGGCTGGGTCCGGAACGCGCGACTCGCGACGCCATGCAGTTGAGTCCGAAACCCTTGAATCGAGTCGACACATGGCGGAGTCCGGTACCCGAAACTCGCAACGACACTGCGTGAAGTCCGGTACCCGGGACTCGCTAAGAAACGTAGTCGAGTTCGGTATCCGGGACTCGACAAAACACGCGGCTGATCTCAACACTCACGACTCACGTCAACACATGGGCGAGTGTGGTACCCGGGAGCTGGTGTGTGGCGTCACTGAGGCCCGGGCCGGAGGTGTCAAGACCCAGAGAGAGAGCAGACGCCCACCTGGCCGCCGCCCACAGCATCCACCACCAGTCAGGTATGTAGTACAGCACAAGACGACATTGCTACTAGAGACGGGGCGTTAGATATATTCAGCAAAAAATATTGTGTTACATATTAAGGTTTGGATGCGACGTACAAAATGGATTTTTAAAATTTGGTTAGTTCAGATAATGATGTTTTGATAAATCATTGCATTTCTCTCTCCTTGCATTTGGTGCCCATCAGGAAGGACCTGATTGGACCCCCCACCGACTTCCAACACGTTACTCATGTTGGATTTGATAACGTGTGTCCAGACGACACACAGGAAGGTGAGCCTGATGTCCAGGCCAAGGTGGTGAGTACTTTACTCTTTGCCTGAGTGACGAAACATTGGATGCATGCCAATGTTTAGTCCACTATTTATATTTTACATAAGTCAAATGTATAAATTTGGTCTACTAAGATATAGTCATGTACAATGCTAAGAATATTGATTTCAACCTGTGGAGAATGCTATTATCTTTCCAAAGCCTGCTTAGAAAACATTATATTGGAAGGAGAGCGTTAGTCTCTTTTTCAATATAACACTAGGAACATTAATTTTTTTAATGTTCAGGATTTTACTCTAAATAAATTCTATCTGCAGTCCATCTTGGAAGAGCAGCAAGTACTGGACTCCAGAACCCTGGACTTGTATGATTCACGTAATAATTGTGGAGACCAGCAGAACCACTGCTGGACCGATGGTGACACGGAACGCCAGGAGTTAGACCGAGAAAACCAGCACTGGTCCAGACCCGACAGTGATCAGCAGAAGGACCAGCGTTGGTCCAGACCCAGTGACGGTAAAGATCAACAGGAAGTCCAGTGGGAGAACCAGCCCTGGTTCAAACCCGACAGTAACCAACAGAAGAACCAGCGCTGGTTCCGACCCAGAGGTGGCAAAGATCAACAGGAGGTTCAGTGGGAGGAGCAGCGCTGGTCCAAACCCGACACCGTAGACGACGCCACCGCACCACTTCCTCTGCCTCGTACAGTGATCAGGTAGGAACCAAGCAGTAACGAATCTCGGTTATCTGACACGAGACACTAGCTCTAGGGCTCTCACTGAGGTTCGTGAACCATATTACAGCTCTGGCCGTCTTATTTCCCTTTCTCAGTAAGGACATGATCGGCCCACCCACAGACTTCCAGCACGTGCTCCATGTGGGCCAGACGCAGACGACCTCGAACTCCAGCAGCTGATGAAGATGGTGAGTGCTTGAGGGAAGACAAACATTTCCACTACTTACACACACGTCGATTTTTATTAAAACAAGATTTAATTATTTTGTTTATGTTTAGTCATAAGTCTATTGAATATACTGTTTTGTAAATGATATAATTTACAAAAGTTTTACTGAGCTTTCATCCATGACTGACTGTGTTTATGTTCTGTAACAGGCAAACCTTAAGCAGGGAAGAGGGTCCAGTGGAAGGACTCCAGAGAGCATGGAGTACCTGGGAGAGTTTGAGTACGTGCTGCCCCGACCTGAACCCTCCACCCGCATCCCCACCCCGCCGCCACCCAGGTACGCCCACACACACCACCCGCATCCACACCACCACCACCCAGGTACGCCCACACACACACCCGCATCCACACCACCACCACCCAGGTACGCCCACATACCACCCGCATCCACACCACCACCACCCAGGTACGCCCACACACACCACCCGCATGACCACCCAGGCACGCCCACATCACCACCCACTTACTCCCACAATAACATCTTATACCAAAGTTGGAAATGTAAACCAACATTCAATATAATTTTAAAACATAGTTTATCAAAATAATGTCACTTGTGGCAGTTTTAAACAATGACATTTATTTTGTATTTGTTCAGCAGGGTTCGGGTCCAGAAGCCGTCCGGGGGCCCCCAGGTGGCTGGCAGTGAGGGCCGGACACTCTGGCAGGTGAGTGACCACCTCCACTCACCTGCACATCGCCTTAATTAGCAAAAGAAAAACTTGCATGCAAGAAAATATACATTACAAATAAAATAAATTGGTCGAATTGGTACTAAAGGTCATTTGACCTTTGGAACAGCATAAATAATGTTTATTAGTCTTTTTGTCTAGTTATTGTCTCGTTTCGCAAGAAGTTGCTAATGAGCGTCTCTCAACAGCGCAACACGCGTCCACCAGAGAAATATATACCGGAGTCACAAGAATATCCGCCAGGCCTACCTGAAGAAGGCAGAGAGACAGAGATGTCTTCAGGCCAGCAGCCGGGCACCTCTCCAACACTGTGCCTTCCCAAGCCCCGTTCAGGACCTCTCAACGGTGGAGTGAGGTAAGTTCTCACCTCGACTGCTACCTAGAGGCTTTTTCAGGGACCGTAAGTGTTGTCATCGTGTATTTTCCCAATTGCATTTGGAGGCTATAAATATTATAGTGTAATTGTACGTCATGGACACTCAACTAGCAGGAAGGACGTGCTACATAGCCGTCCCGGCTTGGTGCCTTCTTTTGATAATTACTTACTTGCAGGAAGGACTTGATTGGGCCGCCTACCAATTTCCAGCATGTGGCTCACGTTGGGTTCCAGTCCTGGCGGCAGGGCAGCGAGGAGCAGCAGCAGCAGCAGCAGCAGCAGCAGCAGCAGGATCCACCCATCACAGTAAGCAGCACCTCGTATCTGAATGTTGTGTAGTCCTTTCACCACCACCCATATGATGGGTCGGGGGCGTATAATATACGAACTAAATGAAAATTTGGTACTTTGTTAATGTAGATAATAATAATTTAAAAATGGTGAGTCTGGCTTAAAATTTGTACATATTATTCTCGCGCAGGTCAGAGTGGAGGACCAGTACAGGCCTGACCTCGAGACTCATGGTGGGATAAGTGACTTTGTGGAGGGCGAGGGGAAGGAACAGCAGCAGCAGCAGGAGCATCAACAACAGCAGCAGCAGGAGCAAGAGTCCCAGTGGGAACACCATCTGTGGTCGACAGCCAGCACTGCCAGCGACTCCCCACCGCCCCTCCCTCCACCAACAGCTGAGCTCAGGTACTGTCTGAATTTTTTTTTTAATTTTGCCCCGAGGGGCGAGTTTATTGGGCATAATAAACTCGACACTCGTCTCCTTGAAGCAATATGGGTGGAGTTTCAGATATAATAGGCTGAGTTTATTTATGTCCTAAACTAAGACAATAAGCTTACTTCTTCTCCACCCAGTAAAGACATGATTGATCCACCCACTACCTTCCCACCTTCCTCTCACCCGCGTGGCGACGCTATCGGCCAGAAGCTGCAGCGCTTAAGGAAGGTGAGTTGATTGTAGAAAGCTGGATATTTATTTTGAAAGCAAATGTTAGATGCAAATACAAAAAAACACTACTGGATAACTCTTATTACTTCTGAACATTTATTATGGTCGTAGCTGTTTAATCCACCGGCCAGATATACAGCCTTTACATGTTTGATTAAAGTGAGCAATATTCACCATTCTCCAACAGACGCAGGCTCCAAGGATTCGAAAATCTGTGCCGGACTTGTTTGAGCGCCGTGATGCACAGAGGGAAGTGATGGACCTTCCCAAGCAGGACGTGAGACTGCGGGGTAAAGCTGGTGTGACCGGGAGGACCCGCGCGCCCTCGCCCAAGCTGAGGTAGGACAGACCACCTTCATAAACAGTGGCCACATGCCTCTCCCTCCAGCAGCCCACCTCGCTTTTATGAACGAAAAATTCTTACGTGACTCACAACTTTTCTTGAGTTCGAATCGCACCTCTCTAAATGCTTCACTCACATACTACAAATACAATTAATTGCAAACTACTAAAATACCTAGCACAGGTATTTGTACAGACAGGTGTAAATAGGCATTTACACTATGCCTAAATATGCACAATATTATTATATGCACTTATATTAATATCACAGAAAATAAATTTTTGATTAAACAACAGGTTAACATTTATGAATATGTGGTGAGCTGCTGCTTGGACGGGAGAGCGTGAGGACGGGCTGCTGCTCTAAATGTTTCACTCACTGTAAATTGAGACAATTACCAGCAGAGTCAAAATCTTAACCTAACGCACCCCAGGACTAACCATATCTTCTGATAAATAGTTACTCCAGAAAATATCAATTTTGATTGCATTGCGGACTAATTTACGAATAAACCTCTTGAGACCTCCACAGCTTGGACGAGCTGAGCCAAGGTAGGAGGAGGTGAGGTAGTGAGGTAGGTGGAGTGGGTGAGGTAGGAGGCATGTGAGCTTTACGGAGCTCAAGGTCTCCAGGAACTCATGAGGTGTGACTCCAGTATCAGGTTGATGAAAAGTTAATAGTGGGGTAAACTGGGAGACAGCTGTTATGAGAGGTTTCTTTCTTTCCAGGAAGGACATGATCGGTCCGCCCACCAATTTCCAGCATGTGAAACATGTCGGGTTCAACAGCCCAGTGGTCAAGGTCACCGATGACCACCTCGACGACCCATCTAGAGCGGTGAGTCCTGCGTCAGTTCATGTTAAGAGTGAGCATTTCTGGGCATTTGATTTTGTTGAAACGTTCATAATTTCGGGTTTCTGTTACAATGATCAGGAAAAGCCAGAACCGGATGTGGAGAGCCGGATACAGGACATTGGCGGAGACCAAGAGGAAGAGCAGTGGGAGAACCAGCACTGGTTCACTAACTGGGACCAGCAGGAGGTCCCGTGGCAGAACCAGCGATGGTCCACCTCTGACTTGGTCCTGGAGGAGGCCCAGTGGCAGAACCAGCGCTGGTCCACACCTCGCACCATGGAGGACGCCTTTCCTCGCACCCCACCACTTTCTTTTGGACTCAGGTGAGGAAACATTCGTATCCATATGTGTGTGTGTGTGTGTGTACGTAAGTACACACACACGCGTGCCCAAGTAACTTAAACTTTACACACTTAAAATGTAAGTGCACGCGCGCCCATATGTGTGTGTTGTAGTGTGTGTAAGAATAGTCTAAAGTTAATTTCTCGAAAATAGTGAAGGTAGGTATTTCATTATCCAATGGAGGTACCACTATACTCTTAGGGCGTGATCCTGCCATCCAAAACATCCTCATTACTCCATGGAATGACAGAAGGATTCGTAAAATTTGACAGAACACTGTGACATGACAAATGGCATCTTGACATGACAGAGCATTGTGACATACCAGAGACCACCGACTCGGGGTCGTTTTAACAGCATTGTAGGGCCCGGACAAGGCAATGTACTGGGGCCCCTACCCAGATGATGGCGCCTCTGTTGGATTATTATGCACATAATTTGAGAAAAGGGATTTGAATCCCAGACGTTTTCAGCAGGAGGTGGAGTAATTATCCACGCTGCCAAGAGATCTCTCATGAAGACTATGGCAGCATGGGGGCCCCTAAGAATGATGGGGAGGCTTTGGGCCCAGTGTGCCCCCTACGGTGTGACGGCTGGGAGCACCTGACACTGCAGGCGAGGAGTCACAATAACGTGGCTAAAGTATGTTGACCAGACCACACACACTAGAAGGTGAAGGGACGACGACGTTTCGGTCCGTCCTGGACCATTCTCAAGTCGATTGTGAGACTTGTGAGACAATCGACTTGAGAATGGTCCAGGACGGACCGAAACGTCGTCGTCTCTTCAATTTCTAGTGTGTGGTCTGGTCAACAAAATATAAAATGTTTATTTGTGCAAGTGCTTAAGACGCAGAATGCGAGGAGGTCAATAACCGTAGCGAGCACTCCGCGGCCAAGAGTGATATTATTATTAACATCTTTATTGACAAAATTAATTACAATTTTGCCTAATCTGAGGATTTTGATAGTCTGATTAAAGTGAGGATAATGCTGGTATTCACTGTCACGCAGGACAGAGGGTCATACATAAGACAATATGTCTAAACTGTAGGTGGAAGCACATGTATATCATGGTTACAATCAATGATAAAGAAGAGCAGAGTTGTGTGGTGTTGTAACATGGTCATCTCTCCCTGCAGCAAGGACATGATCGGTCCACCCACCAACTTCCAGCACATTTGTCACCTCGACCGGGACACCGTCCACCACCAACTCTCCAAAAGCCCAACAAAGGAAGTATGTATAAATTCTACAATTATTTTGAATTGGTTGAAATCAAATTGTACAGAAACGGTTTGACCAAGCTCGTTTTCTGATTGGCAAAGCTCTATATTATATATATATATATATATATATATATATATATATATATATATATATATATATATATATATATATATATATATATATATATATATATATATATATATATATATATATATATATATATATATATATATATATATATATAGGGCTTTAATTGTTAGTATTAGTTCAGGTTACACTGTTAGGCCAGATTGAGTTAGGATAGATTAGTTAGCTTTGAACTGTGATGTCCAAAGAGCTTGGAGAAGATGTGGGAAGAAGAAGGATGCGGCGGTGAAATTCTTGCAAGAGGATCTGGATGTGGAGAGAGGGAGGCTTGAAAGTTCGGTGGCCTTTCCACCGTGGATTGGAGATGTTTTTTGGTCAAAGCCTGTAGCTTGAGTTTTAGTTAGGTAGGTTTTAAATCCGTTGGCGAACAGTCTTGTAGACGATGCGGCTTGTATCCTAGCTACTGACGAGGTCCACTAAATAAAACTGGGAAGCATCCTCTCCGAAACGGAATTAGGGTGAGAATCCGCTACACTTCTGGTTGGATTACTCGCCTCTACGGCACCAGAAACAACTACTGACATTTTATAACAAATACGATATAGTTTGCACTCTGTGTAGTGATAT
>WNGS01005451.1:12876641-12902094 GCA_020271785.1 Procambarus virginalis
AGAGGCATGATCAGTAGATCACCAGATACACACACAAATAACAATAACGTGATATATCAAATGCAAATTCCACAAGGGCCTTAATGAGGGTTCGGATTGCACTGGATGTTCCCAGACGCCTCTAGTATCCCAAGCCGCGTCCCTGAGGCTAGTATCTTGGCAAGCTTTAAAAAGCTGGTCGAATGATGAGGTATGAACTTGGACCTGACACGTCTGGGCCAATAGCATGTGTTAGTATGATCATATACCCCTAAGATGGCGCTGGAACCAAGCGTATTGGCGCTTGCCTTTCCATTGTACAATTTCAGCAACGTGGACCCGCTCGAATGGGTACAGCTTCTCCATATCGACCTACACTGGCTTTGCGCCCCTGGAGAGGACACTCCAGCCTCGACAACCAGAGTGCAACTCCATAGTCTCTCGAGACTGACGGATGACTACTACTACTGTGATCATATATCATATGATGTCCTCTGTAGGGTCCTAGCGTGACCTTACCGACCTTAGCGGCTGGGCAGGGTCATGTTGTTGTTGGCTCTGGTGGGGTCACCTCTGCTCGTCCTGCCATCTCCCTGGCCGTATTGAATACACATTATACATTGTACAATACATAATACATCATAATACACATACATCGTACGGTACAACTTATCGTACAGTATACATCATACAATACACTAATACATCGTACAGTGTTGTCTTACTGCTACTGTGTCATTCTACTACTGTTTCATTACTGATACAGAAACTGTTGTCATTACTGCTACTGTTGTTCTTGCAACTAGACTATTTTTGACCACTGTATATCAAGTGAGCAAATTCACAAGGGCCTGATGAGGGTTCGAACCTGTGCACTAAGTGTTCCCAGACGCGCTCTAGTCCACTGTACCACGACATGGTCAAAAGAATTGCAACTTGGAGTACTACTGCCCCCCCCCCCCCACGAGGATCCCGAGGTATCCACTGAAGCCTAACTGGGGTTTCACACTCCACCCCCCCCCCCATGCACTTGGGCTCTGTCAACCAAATAGTTCTACATTTGACCTCAATACACACATTTTGTGTGGATTGAGGTGTAATAATCAGAAGAAGAAGAGGTCAGAGGTAGAACTATTTGGTTGACAGAGCCAGACTGCAATGGGGGGGGGGGGTAAAACCCCAGTTAGGCTTCAGTGGATACCTCGGGATCCTCGTGGGGGGGCAGTAGCACTCCAGGTTGCAATTCTTTTGACCATGTCGTGGTACAGTGGACTAGAGCGCGTCTGGGAACACTCAGTGCACACGTTCGAACCCTCTTGAAGGCCCTTGTGGATTTGTTCATTATTATTATTATTGTTACTGTTGTTGTTATTATTACTATTATTATTAATAATAATGTTGCCGTAGATGCTATTTTTGAATTAAACAAAATCATTAAGAAGTAACCAGATGTTAAACGCTGGTGTTTATTTTCTTGAGTGTTAATTTGTTATTCTAATGCTTGACGGTATATATATATATATATATATATATATATATATATATATATATATATATATATATATATATATATATATATTATATATATATATATATATATATATATATATATATATATATATGTAAAACAGTATATTATTGTATAGTCGTCGGTGAACAATAAAATCTTAAAATTCATTAACTCTTCCTTTTTAATTAAAAAAAAAGAATCAGATTGTAAAGACAGCATTAATGAACGCCGTTTCCTTACACGAGGCTTTACTAGGTCACATCGATTCTTTGCGTCGTGCGGAGCTGCACCTCAGTTCTTGTGCCTTTGGTTCATCCCCTATCCAGGGTTCATACGTTAAAACTGCCGTTCCGTTTCTATTGGATCGTTGCAGGCTTCGAATGGGATACTTCACGCGGTCCCAACAATACCCCATGAAAGAAAATGCAGAATAGAACCAGTGAAGAGCAGGTGTGCCATAGGCATAATCAGAGAACACTGTATAAACATCAGAGGTCCGCGATTGTTCAACACCCTCCCAGCAAGCATAAGAAATATTGCCGGAACAACCGTGGACATCTTCAAGAGGAAACTAGATTTATTCCTCCAAGGAGTGCCGGACCAGCCGGGCTGTGGTGGGTATGTGGGCCCGCGGGCCGCTCCAAGCAACAGCCTATAGTGGACCAAACTCTCACAAGTCAAGCCTGGCCTCGGGCCGGGCTTGGGGAGTAGAAGAACTCCCAGAACCCCATCAACCAGGTATCATGATGCCGTCCTTACTCTGACCACTGCACCTCTGGGATGGGCACTATCCTCTCACTTCCTACCTTTTTATAAGGGCTCACCATAGCTACTTGGAACTTTTAGTTCCAGGTAGCGAATCTTAAACAACATATCCTTCCTTTTCTTACAAGGATAGCGGCCCGGTTGCAAGATTCTCTCTGTGCACGTCTTCAGTATCTTCCCTCGTGTTCTTACCATCTTCCCTCGTATGTAGATATAATTATGGATAAATATAGTAGAGCGAAACACAAAATTAGCATGTGACTATAATTACATATTCTGAGAAGTCACAATAACGTGGCTAAAGTATGTTGACCAGACCACACACTAGAAGGTGAGGGGACGACGACGTTTTGGTCCGTCCCTTCACCTTCTAGTGTGTGGTCTGGTCAACATATTCTGAGAACATATAGATAAAGAATCTGAATCTAACATTGCAATAATCGGAACTTGATGTTATTGTTATAGGCCATCATATAAATATAGAACCAGCAGGTGCATGATGTGTATGTACACAATATGGACTATCATAGTCGGTGATGCTCAATAATTTGTACATATGTCAGTTTGAACGTGTTTGAGGCTATGACTCTAAACGTCTTTCATTCACTCCTACTGTGCTGTAAACACTCAAAATCAACGTAGCACAATTACCTTAACTATAACATTTTCTAGGCATCAATAAATTGAATTTGAGAATAAAGCGTTTATTACAGGGTATATATAATCCATCCAATCATCTATTTAAGATGACGATTAAAGTCAGTATTTGCCTATTTAAGTCAAATACTGACTTTAACATTCAGTATGTTTATTATATAGAATAGTATATTCTAGTATATAAGAATAGTATATTTTAGTATATAAGAATAGTATATTCAGTATATATACTACTTTATCTGGTGGAGGGGGTTGTTGATTTTAAGTAATTAAGTCTACGGGCTCACAATGGGTCAGGAGCAAGAAAAGTTATTGGACTAATTAGGTTAGTTGTCAAAGCCTTTGACAATTTAGGCACCGGTTTCCTGTCCTCCGTAGATAGATATGGTAACCCTAAGGTAAAACTTTTAAATTATAAACTAATCATGAAAATCTTTTGTGGTGAAATATGATGGCTTTTAGACGTGAAAATGTAGCCATCACTGCTAAATTTTATTTTACCCAGATTCGAGTACTGTGGCTCGGGAACTTGAATTTAATGGTTTTCTTAAAAGTCAGTTAGTTCACTGACTTAAAGTCGTATCAAGTCGAATTGTTGAAGAGGAATGCCTGATGGCAGTGTCTAGAGACCCAGTGGGTAAATTTACGTCCTGAGTCCTGGTGGTCCCCAGGCAGAGCAGACGTCCGCGCGTCCTCAAGGGTGAAGCAGGAGCTGCTGAATGGTGCACATTGACTGCTGCAGCAGCGGCTGCTAGGCTGTGGCACCCCATACTCATCTTGTGAGCCTATTGTGTACTTTTATGTGTGTATATTGAAGACAGCACCACTCACAGTATGTGAGTGGCACGTTTCGATGTATATAAAAGTAGAACATCCGCTCGTAGTGTACATAGAAGTAGGACAATACCTTTGGTGTATCTATTAGAGTTGTTGTTGTATATTAGAGGGCATCTCATGGTGTATATAGAAGGAGACAGCAACTCTCAGTGTATATAGAAGGAGACAGCACTCTCAGTGTATATAGAAGGAGACAGCACCTCTCAGTGTATATAGAAGGAGACAGCACCTCTCAGTGTATACAGCATACACACCTTTTGGTGTCGGGAGTGAGAGGCTATAAAATGTCGAGATCTCTTTAGCCAACGACTGGCCACTTCCCAGAATGCAACCTGCAACAGTTGCTTAACTCCGGGTATCTGTTTATGCTAAGTAAACAGAGGAATCGGGCGAAAGGGAACGTGCTCAAACAACCCTAACAACTTGACAAGGGCGAGGCTGTGCGGTCACCCAGATGGTTATTGGTCCAACCTGAGTAGTAGAGGGTGTCCACGGATTATAAAATGAACTTCACCGCTATCTTGATTCAGTGGCGAAATGTTCACTTACAGGATGAGTTACATGCCAGTACTGTCCCTATAATGGCATGTTCACTCGTAGGAAGAGTAACTATCCAATACTGTGTCTATGGCGGTATGTATGAATTATGTTCACTCACAGGATGATTGACACTGCCCAATACTGTCATTATAATGGTATGTTCACTCACAGGATGATTGACGCTGCCAATACTGTCATTATAATGGTATGTTCACTCACAGGATGATTGACGCTGCCCAATACTGTCATTATAATGGTATGTTCACTCACAGGATGATTGACGCTGCCCAATACTGTCACTATAATGGTATGTTCACTCACAGGATGATTGACGCTGCCCAGTATTGTTTCTGGCGTTATGTTCAGTTACAGGATGAGTAACGCTCCCAATACTATCTCTATGATTGTGCAATGAATGTGTAACTATTTCATTGAATCTGGTATATTGGAAAACAGCCTAACCAGTTATCCTAAATTTGATTGACCATATTAAAGTATGAAAACCGAAATTAATTTTTTAGCTCGTCTCATATGAATTCACTGTGTGTATGNACATAAGTATAGCACTGATATCAGGACGCGTTGTGAGAATGACTTTTCATAAGCGAATGCAACTTTTTTCATTAAAGTTTCCAACGTAATAAGGTTTGTGTCAAGTATAAATATTTGATTCATTTACATTGATGAGCTCTGGAGGTAGGAAGCGCCTTTGGTCAGAGTTTTGAGATGAGAATCGTGAATACTAGGATAACGCTGCCCATCACCTGAGCCAAACCTCCTGGTTGAATTACCGAGGACAAGCACTTGCCTCATCCTGGGAGATAAACATTCAATTCAAGTATGTTTATTGAGATAAGCAAAAAATACAGCTCAAAGGGATAGAGTAGCTTAGGCTATGTCTACCCCCCCCCCCCCTGAGATAAACATCACAGTAAAGCAGGAGCCAGATTCACGAAGCAGTTACGCAAGTACTTACGAACGTGTACATCTTCCTCATCTTTAACGCCTTTGGTTACATTTATTAAATGTAGCAAAAGGAATTTAAAGGGGAATTATTATAGCATGAAACTTGCCAGTCAACTGTTGTTATTGTTATAAACAGCCTCCTGGTGCTTCGAAGCTCATTAACTGTTTAATAATTGTAAACAAAGCCGCCAAAGATTGAGAAAAGATGGAAAGGTCGTAAGTGCTTGCGTAACTGCTTCGTGAATCTGGCAACTTGAGCTGGCCGGGGCTCTATCCGGATTGGAGCGGAGACAGGCAAGATAAACGCCGATCACTGTCAGCGGCTGGATCAGCCTCGGTTACTGTTGTGAGCTTAATAACCGTGACAGCGATCACTAATCATGCCATCAGCTCTTCACCTTTGGGAACATTAACCCACGTGAATGGAGATTATTTTACCGCTTATTCCGGGGCAGCCTTAACCATGTGTAGCTGGCATTTTCCCCAGGGAATTTTGAATTTTGTCAGTCAAGGTGTCGGGACGTTATTATCCAAGATATCTGCCATGCTGCGACTCTCCTAAAAAGTGCGTATTGAATTTCTCTCATATGGTGTAATATAGATATATTTTCATAAATATAAATTAAGGTTTTGTGTAATTGACCGATAGAGGAAGAAGACATACGAAAGAAAGAAACATACCATGGTCAGTGAGAGAATAAGACTCCGGGAGTAGACATAGATATATCCCTATCTCCCGGAGGCACACGAACTGAGAATAATGGGGGAGCCGGTCGGCCGAGCGGACAGCACGCTGGACTTGTGATCCTGTGGTCCCGGGTTCGATCCCAGGCGCCGGCGAGAAACAATGGGCAAAGTGTCTTTCACCCTATGCCCCTGTTACCTAGCAGTAAAATAGGTACCTGGGTGTTAGTCAGCTGTCACGGGCTGCTTCCGGGGGTGGAGGCCTGGTCGAGGACCGGGCCGCGGGGTCTAAAAAAGCCCCGAATCATCTCAAGATAACCTCAAGATAATAGCAACTTATGCTGGGAGTCATCGAGACAGTCTTCAGAAACATAGTACAGGACGCTTTCAGAACACCATGTACAACATGTGTCCGGCCAGAGCGTTGGTTATACAGTACCGGCATGGAACCCACACCTCAAAAAGCACAAAACATGGACAGAAAAAGTAAAAAGATTACTACAAGACATTCCCCGGATTTGTGGGACATAGCTACGGGAATTCACTAAGGGAACAGATCCTATTGTCACGAGAAGAAGAGAAATTGAGTGGATATGATCCATACATACAAAATACTCTGGGGTATCGATGATAGAAATACACTGGATGTTTAGTTTAAATAGGAACGTAGTGAGAGGAAATGCGTGGAAGCTAGAGGCGCGGATGAGCCAAAGGGATGTGAGTAAATACTTCTTTAGTGCAAGATGAGTTAGTAAGTAGGGGAACCAGAGGAGAGGGTACATCTACACATATTACATATGACGATAGGACAAAAAACAATAGGGTCGGGGTTCAATACATTAGACCACTGACAGGTGGAAAGATTTTGCTCAAGACTAAAGAATGTTTGCTCCTTGGTCAGCAAGTTGGTGTCAACAACCCTCCAGTGGTTGAGACATTAAACCACCAGCAAAGCAAACCAATCGACTTGAGAATGGTCCAGGACGGACCGAAACGTCGTCGTCTCTTCTCTTTCTAGTGTGTGGTCTGGTCAACATACTTCAGCCACGTTATTGTGACTTCAGCTACAAGCCAAACGTTTCCTGTTAAAGGCGTTCACGCCCTATCTATACATTGCCCGAAACGCTTTGCGTAATAGTGGCTTTAGGCATTGTGTGTACTAGCTCTATCTATAAATCTATCAATTTTTGTAAAATCTCTTGTATGTATGTACCTTACCTGAATAAACATTTATTATTTATTATTATTATTATTATTATTGGCTGGGTTCTGGACAATTTCTAGTCCAGCCTTATGAAATATTTTTTGGACATTTCTAATTGACAGAACGTCTTGCGAATATTGTGAGACATAAATCAACCACTGTGTTTGTGTCAGAAAACCGAAAACGTTGAGTTGTGGTTAATTTTCTGTTTAGAGAGTGCCCCCTACTGTGGAGCCTGGGGAGTCTCATCTTGTACTACTATCCCACTCTGATTCAACCTACAACTGGAAACGGTAGAAATGTTACTGAATTAAATTGAGGCCAAAGCGAGAAACGATCTCTCTCTACACCCGCATCCTCTTCCTGAATTTCATCTCCCCATCCCTCTATCTCCCCCATCCTCTCCAAGCCCTTTGGACATCAAAGCAAAGCAAACGCAGTACGTGATGCTACGCTGTGAGTGTACAGTAACATCTAGGACAGTGTTCGACGAAATGTCCTTTGAATTATTGATATTGCGTTTTTTATAAGGCATTATTATCTAGCCACCATGGTCAAGTGCGGTGTTTGTGTATGCTAAAACCCCTTGTATATCCCTGTAGGTATCGACGTTATGACCCAGTGAAGCCATCCTACACACATCTACTTACTGAAGAAACTCAAGGCAACATAAATCCCTCCCAGAAGTCATAATATGTCGACCCCACCACTGTGAATAATCCCATAAAGAACCTCTTTACCCCTTCAAAACAATCCCCACTGATGCCCAATATCCGAGCTGCCCCTAAACACCCCTCCCTCTCCCCGGACCTTTCCTCCCCACCCATTTAGAAAAGTCCTCCCCCCTTAGAATTTCCTCCTGAAGCTTGGCCGACCTTGAGGGGGAGGAGGTCGCGGGGGAGCCCATTCCTGCCACCGGGATGAGCGCCCTCCGGAAGAGTCTAGTGCCGGGGGGAGCACCGCTCCTCCTCGGTGCTCAGCCACGAGGCCAACCTCAGGATCTTCGCCCTCCTCGGCTCTAAGGCTCAGGTGAGCTCTCTCGCTAACTCATTCATTCACTTATTTACTCACGCACTCACTCCCTCAAGGATTCATATATTCAAACACTCGTGCACCTAATCACCCATTCTCACGCATTCACTCACTCACTCACGATATCACAAACATTCATTTACTCATTTACTCATTAATGTAATGACTCCAGCACTCAATCAGTCACTTTCATTCATTAATATAAGAAGCTAACTCACTGGTCAGCTGACTTAGTCACCAGTCATTGACTCACGAACATCAATCAATCGACTCACTGACATCAATCAACTGACCCCTGACGTGAATTAGCTGACCCACTGACATCAGTCAACTGACACACCGTCATTAGTGAGCTTATAAATCATGCTCCGTTTTCTTATTCTCGAGGTTCAGAACATGGCAGGTCACGGGTTTGATTCCCGCAGCAGGCGGAGACGTTTGGCCAATATTTTTCTTTCATCTG
Organism: Procambarus virginalis; assembly: GCA_020271785.1. Lineage (NCBI taxonomy): Eukaryota > Metazoa > Arthropoda > Malacostraca > Decapoda > Cambaridae > Procambarus > Procambarus virginalis. Next base: position 12,885,279 of record WNGS01005451.1, read on the forward strand.
ATGCCTCTTTTCACCTAGCAGTAAAATAAATAGGCAATGGGAAAGCAATTCCCCCCCCCCCCCCCCCCTGGATCGCGGTCTGACCCGGCTGTTGTTACATCATTGTCAATTATCTTTACATCATAAATATAATGCGTGTTATTACACATCGGTTAAACAATGCGGGGTATATTAATTTGACAGATAGACAGGCTGGAAGAGACAGATAGATATACAGAGAGACATCAGTCAACTGACTCACTGAATTGGAGGCTAGGCTTTTTGCATGGGGATATGGTGGATAGATTTGATTTGATGGATAGATTTGTTGCATGAGCTAATGGCTAGATTTGTTGTATTGATTGATGAATAGACTTGGTTGCATGAAGAAATAACAAGAAGTCTTGCATTGGTTTTGATTGCTGTTATTGTTGTTGCTATTGATGTAGTTGATGTCCCTGTTGTTGATGTATGGTGCAGGCAGTGAGCACGGGGTGGTGACAGTGATGGGGGCGGACCCCCCCGAACACACCACCTGGCATCCCCTACACACGGGGGTCGTAACTCTCACAAAGGACTACGTCCGTAAGGCCTACTTCCTCCAGGTGAGTGGCTCACTGTCCTCCACGTCCACAAGGACTCTACTTCCTCCAGGTGAGTGGCTCACTGTCCTCCACGTCCACAAGGACTATACTTCCTCCAGGTGAGTGGCTCACTGTCCTCCACGTCCACAAGGACTCTACTTCCTCCAGGTGAGTGGCTCACTGTCCTCCACGTCCACAAGGACTATACTTCCTCCAGGTGAGTGATTCACTGTTCTCCACGTCCACAAGGACTATACTTCCTCCAGGTGAGTGGCTCACTGTCCTCCACGTCCACAAGGACTATACTTCCTCCAGGTGAGTGATTCACTGTTCTCCACGTCCACAGGGACTATACTTCCTCCAGGTGAGTGGTTCACTGTCCTCCAAGTCCACAGGGACTATACTTCCTCCAGGTGAGTGACTCACTGTCCTCCAAGTCCACAGGGACTATACTTCCTCCAGGTGAGTGGCTCACTGTCCTCCACCCCCACAAGGACTATACTTCCTCCAGGTGAGTGACACTGTCCTCCACGTCCACAGGGACTCTACTTCCTCCAGGTGAGTGACTCACTGTCCTCCAAGTCCACAGGGACTATACTTCCTCCAGGTGAGTGGCTCACTGTCCTCCACCCCACAAGGACTATACTTCCTCCAGGTGAGTGACTCACTGTCCTCCAAGTCCACAGGGACTATACTTCCTCCAGGTGAGTGGCTCACTGTCCTCCACCCCCACAAGGACTATACTTCCTCCAGGTGAGTGACTCACTGTCCTCCAAGTCCACAGGGACTATACTTCCTCCAGGTGAGTGGTTCACTGTCCTCCAAGTCCACAGGGACTATACTTCCTCCAGGTGAGTGGTTCACTGTCCTCCACCCCCACAAGGACTATACTTTCTCCAGTACAGTAATTCACTGCCCCTTCAGATTCAGTTTATAGTAGTTTAATGAATGAAAAGTAATCTCTTGTGGCAAGCTAAAGACAAATCTTCTTGCCTGTATTTTAACGTAGAAAAAAGACTAATAACCTGCTTGTATTTGGACCCCTCCTGAAGCAACCCGTCTTCTCTCCAGTGTTTAACTCTAAAGAGAGGTTTCTCACCCGTGTGACGCTGGGAGAAGTGGGAGGGCGGGGGCGAGGTGTCACCTTCGTCAAGATGTAAAGGAGAGACCTGTGTTTGTTTCAGGTGTACGACCTGGTGGAGTGGCAGCGGGTGCAGGAGGTGGAGGTGACGAAGGGCGCTCGGTATCTCTGCTCTTCTCCGCTCTTCCACCAACTCCCAGCACAGGTAAGGCTTCCAGACTCACTCGTGCTCATGTACTTCTGGTACATATATACCAAGTGATCCCAGACAAAAATAATTTTCTCGTACCAGTATTTTATTTATGACACGAACTTGTAATGAATACCTTTGGTTGGAATGCTCTTTCAGTTAGTTACTCTACACACACTCCCCAGCTTGAGGCCGTCTTTTGATAATGACTCGCCTGCTTAAGTTAGTTACTAATACGTGTCTGGTAAAGTCTTGCCCGAAACGCCATCTGGTGTCAGTCTGGTGAAGTCTTGCCCGAAACGCTTTGCGTAATAGTGCCTTTAGGCATTGTATGTACTAGCTCTATCTATAAATCCATAAATCTTTGTAAAATCTCTTGTATGTACCTTACCTAAATAAACATTTATTTATTTATTTATAAGTAGTCTTTTTTGTTCCTCAGATGTGTGTGTGTTGATCTGCCGTGGAAGAGTGCGTGGTGTGTCTTGGAGAGTTGCCTCTCACAAAACTCACCCATGGCAGCATGAATGAGGTGTATGTGTGATGTAGTGATGACTCTTCATAGCTCTACTGCCTCTACATAACGTTTCTTCTCCGTCGCAAATTGGACGTAAACGTTTATTGCGTTTACGTCTAACTTGCGATGTTATGAGTTCAACGCTCCTGACATGAAGGCGTTCAGTTAGCCTGTTGTTTTTTCCCCTCGCTGACAGGGTAGGATGCTGGGACTGAAGTTCGCCAGTGAGGTGGACGCCAGGGAGTTCGCTGCTGCTGCTGCCTTGGTCGTGGCGGGAGCCGCGCCCCGCAAGCCCGAAGGTGAGTCCTCTGTCTGTCCCAATCTGAATTTGTGGTGAAAATACTAGCGTCCTTGTTTACATGTGGTGTTGTATATCTCTTACTCATTATTGTTCATTCATATATTTATAAATATTGTGTGTACGTAAGAGAAGGAAAAGAATGAAGGAAGGTGAGGTAAATAAGTTTCTGGCAGTTTTTTCATGAGACGCGGTCGATGTACAGGTCGTCCCCCACCTTCCCCGAAGGAGAAGACAGCATTGACTCAGGAGAAGAAGCAGCTGGCGGAGACCAACCACCTGGACACAAACGGCGCAGCAGGAGTGGTACCCCTCCGTGACCAGCAGCCGCACAAGCAACACCATGGGACAAAAACGCGAAAAGAAAGGCAGCCAGAGCTTCATAAGCAAGCAAAGCCACCGCCACCACAACCACCACCACATCCACCACTACAATCACCACCACATCCACCACCACCGTCGCCACCACGCCCACCTCCACAGTCACCACCACAACCACCAGCGTCACCACCACAGTCACCGCGACCACAACAGACTCCACAACTGTGCTTCCCACCACAGCCTGGAGATAAGATGACTACACTAGACAGGAAACGAACCTGGAAGAAACTGACGTAAGTGCCTTTGATGTTGTTCTTATTTATATAGGACCTGTACCCGTAAACTAGCTGCCTGGAAGACACTGGTGTAAGTACATGCGATGTCATTCTCACTTTGTGATTACAATAATACAGTTGTATGGAAAAGACTGACGTAAGTGTGTGGTGTAACTCACTGATATGGTCTCAGAAATGCAGTCTTCTGAAAGAGACCAGCGTAGGTGGCTTCGGTGTTACCCAACTGTCATAGTTCCAGTAATACAACCGCATGAAAGAGACTCGTAAATACCTCTCGTGTAATTCTCAGTGATGTGGTTCCAGTAATCAGTTGATGCAATTATGAGGAGCTGTCATATAATTATTGGCTTTATAAAATATACAAACACAGTGCCGACTAAGTAACCACTATAATCTGAGCCTGTGTGCTGGGTTCGATCCCCCAGCTGGGCTAGACTTTTGGGAAAGAATCCCTACCTCTGTTACCCCCACCTGTTGCATCCTAGTGAAAAGTCCGTCGTTGACCTGGAGCACAGGGAGGGAAACCTATGGCACACATGCCCAGGGTGGCACGAGAGCAATGTGTTCTGGGACGTGGCATGCAGTGCTGCCCCTGACTCTTCATACCCCAACCCATAGTCAGTAAATATTTACAGATTACCATTACGGCCAAATGTGCAGCTTAGTAGAGGTTTTGTTCTTAGACGATTTGTTGAGTTGTGCGATGAAATTCGTGTTTTTGACGCATGAAAAATGTTCAAGAATTATCTTCTGTTGTGTGGATTTTTAGGTTGATGTTTTTCACAGATTTCTCCGTACATTTAAATGACTTAAACACCAAATTACAGCCATCTGGCAAAACACTTTATGTTTGATAACATAAGAGCCTATAAAACAACTCTAAAAGGGCCGTGATGAGGATTCGAACTTACAGCCGGAATGATCCGGTGTAAGTTCGAAGCCTCATCACGGCCCTTGTGGATTTGTTCATTTGATACATCACACTATTGTGTTTTCTGTGTGTATAAGAGCCTTTGAAATCAAACTGAATTTTTTTCCATTTGGGAAAGCTGCTAGACACGCCGGTAAGGTAGATGGTTGGTTGTGATGATGAAGATGGTGATAGTCCATGATGGTGATAATGTTCTTGTCTCCCCCTCCCTCAGGAAAGACATGATCAGCAGCCCGACCAACTTTCAGCATCTTTACCATGTTGGTTTCGACCCGGGAGCTTACCCGCGCTACTCCTCAACAAACGAGGAACGGGAGCAGCACCAGCAGCAGGAGGAAGAGCATCAGTGGGAGCAGTACCTGCAGGCACCACACCAGCAGGCACCACACCAGCAGGAACCACACCAGCAGGAACCACACCAGCAGGAACCACACCAGCAGGAACCAACGGCACATAACATTGGATTACACATAAAGGTAAGTTGACTGTTCGCACCCTATGTTGACGTCTACACCTTTAGCTAACTTTCTTGCCAATGTTGGCATCTACCTATTATTATCGGTTGCACGTGCAAGATGTTATCGCAACTTCTCTTGGGGTTATCTTGAGATGATTTCGGGGACTTAGCGTCCCCGCGGCCCGGTCCTCGGCCAGGCCTCCTTTTTGTTACATACCCCCAGGAAATAGCCCGTAGCAGCTGTCTAACTCCCATGTACCTATTTACTGCTAGGTGAACAGGGCATCAGGGTGAACGAAACTCTGCCCATTTGTTTCCGCCTCCACCGGGGATCGAACCCGGAACCTCAGGACTACGAATTCGAAGCGTTGTCCACTCAGCTGTCAGGCCCGTATATGAAACAGGACTCCAATATAAAAATTACATGGTCAAACGACTTTCGCATTGCCGTCGAACGTAATAGTGCCTGAGCGTGGGGCCAGTCTTAAGCACAAAGCCTTTCAGCCGATTATGTGCACCTCAGTCACAAAGGCAGTGATGACAGCTGTTCGACTGTCACACAAGTGTTCGTGTGAGCTGGCTCGGGCGAGGGACTCGTGAAATCTACGCTAGATATAAATATTTAATTCGGTGAGTGCGGGTAGAATTTGACAGAAAAAGGCATACGCAAGAATATTTGCTTTATGAATCACATGGAAGTTCAAACTAAATTTTGATGGCATGTTAATTATGTTAATGTACACTAATATTTCATGCATTAAGCAAGAGGGGTAATAGTGTTACTTTAAATCAGTCAAGTTATGTACTTTTACAAGTATGACAGCTACTTGACACTTATGAATGATGTGTTGCTCAACTTATACGTAGTAGTTGCTTTAGAAGAGCTGTTTAACTTAAGTTGGCCTTAAGTCAGCTTGTCGTTGGGCGACTGGCTGCGCCTTAACTGAGTTTCCATCGTGCTTGGTGATGGCTAAGCCAATCACAGCAGTTCCCGCCAACCACAAGCCGTTCTGTCATCATGCGCAGGCGCTTGTACATGTTTAGTGGAACACAGTTTAGTTGAAACACTTGTGGACGGAATAGTGGAGGACTTGTTGGTTTAGTGGAGCACTTGGCTTTTCTAACTTTTCTGGTAAGTCTTTACGGTACTGCTCAGAGAGAAAGGCACTACGGGCTCACCATAGCCCGTGCTACTTGGAATTTTGTTCCAGGTAGCGAATCTTTAACAACAACATGTTCAGAGTGTTCGGGCTGGCATGCTGCTCCCTGCATTTCATACTAAATTAAGGAACAAGCTATTTCAGTCTGTCACTGTTATCGTGTGTGTGTTTCTGACTCGATAACATTGTGGCGAGTCTCTAAATCAGGCTTGCTGAGGATTTTGATAATCTTCAGTATTGGACACAATAAGTCCTTATTTCTGTATGTGTCTCATTTGCATATCTGTAATGCAAGCTTCCTCCTGCAGGGTGTGGATCCCAGTAAACGGCCCGCTCCTCCACCTCCTCCCAGTCCAGTCGAGGCCCACAGTGCGGCAACCATCACCTCGCCAATATCTCCAGACTCGGCTGACAGTACACTCCCCGCCGTCGTCCCCAATGTCTCCTCTTCGCACGTGTCTCTGGGGTTTACCACCATCACCACATCTTCCACTACCACCACTCCCAAAGCTACTACCTCTATCTCCACAGATAATTCCAATGAGGCATTATTGACGCCTGCATCTTTCTTCACCATGAACTCTACCCTCGAGACATCGTCGGGTCTTACTTCTAGCATGACCACTACCACAAGTTATCCCAGTGGAGAACCACCGACGTCTGAGTTTCCTCCCCACACCGCCACCATCACCACAAACTCATTGTCTTCTGCATCTACACTCATCACTACCACAAACTCATTCGCTGAGGCACTCTCAACTACTATCCTTCCCAATTCATTTACTGAGGGGTCTTCCCTTGATTCGAACTGTGACGCAGAGCAAAACACTTCCCCAAGTGCAACGCCATCAGGGACCGTTGCTTCAACACAAGAGACCTGCCCAAATACAAACTCTTCTGCTGTTCTGACAGACGATTTTGCAGCCAAGAGTTTTACTCAGCCAGCATTTGGTCAGCACTCCGTAGAGTCTTCCCTAAGAGAAGAGACTGACGATCGTTCAGAAAAAGGTTCCTACGTTGAGTCTGAAGAGACAACTGGATCCTCCAATTTAGGCGAATCAATTTCTTCAAATGATTTGCAAGAAATGATTGTTTTGAGCGCTGTAGAAGACCCAAGAGGTCTAACTACTTCAGTCGGAGAGTCAGGTGCGTCCACCACAGATGGGGGTTCTGAGTCAGGCCTTACTACTTGCACCACAACTACCAGCCCGTATCATCCTTCCTCCAATAACACCATGGCAGTGACAGATCCCCCTCATAGTTCCTCCACCATCACAACAACATCAACAGATTCAGGCACCACTACCTCCGTCACCACTACCACCAGTGCATCAGCAGATCCTGGTCCCAGTCCACCCACCACAACATCGAAAGATACAGATCCTAAATGCTTCGCCTCCAACAATACAGAGCCAGGTCCTTCTTTCTCCAGTATTACTCATCAAACGTTGTCGACAGCCACTAGCACAAGCCAGGAACCAAGTTCCCTTCCAGTTATTGTGTCGTTTACCCTCAAACTCTCGAGTGCCAGTTCTCACGCTGCTTCAAAGACCTCCGACGACACGACTCCTTTTCTTCGCTCCGCCACCTCCTTAGATTCCAACTTGCCGGCTGCTTCCTACACCACTTCGACCGTAAGTTCTGAGGGAGCCTCCACGACCACCATCGGCAATGCAAGACTTGCGGCTGTCTCCAGCGTTGCTCGTAGAATGTCTCTACAATCACTTCCTCCACGCAAGCCTAAAAGGAGACCATTGTCTTGCATTCCATTAGGCGCTGCTCCGCCACCTCCGCCGTCCACCCCACCACCTTCACCCCTCCACAACTCCCCCTCCGCCCTCCACCCCTCCACCTTCACCCTCCACAACACCGCCTTCACCCTCCACACATCGCCTCCACCCTCCACAACATCGCCTCCACCCTCCACAACATCGCCTCCACCCTCCACAACACCGCCTGAACCCTCTACCCCACCTCCTCACCCTCCACAACACCGCCTACACCCTCCACCCACCACCTTCACCCTCCCAACACACCTTCAACCCTCCACCCACCACGTACACCCTCCACATCACCACCGCCTTCCGACGTGATGTAGGCAACAATCCAATACTAGTCTCCCCTCCGCCGCAACCAATAATGATCTAGTGACGTACAACCAACCACATCATTTTTTCGTCTAGTGACTTCATGTTGCGGATTTTGGAGAGAATGCTTACAGTATTAAACACTTATTATTATATTGTATATAACATCCAAGCTCAGTTTGTTGTGTATAGTTTACCGATGAATTTTCTCTTGTCCTCTGCTCTCAATTTGTGTGTTGTTAATTCTTAAAGCTATTTGCAAACTGATAGATAAATTTCCTAATATTTATTACCACACGTAGAGCTTTTTTTTATATCAGTATTTACCGTAATATTTGGGTTAGCATTTGAGATGCAGGTATTAAGTTGCACTTGGAAGGTTATTGATATATATATTATATATATTATAATATAAAAACAAATGGGTAAAATGTTGTCGTGGGACGCTAATATAATTGACGTGTGAGGAGGCGTCATTCACAACCCCACTGGGGGTTTCCGTCTAATTACCCAAAGCTTCCTAGCATTACGTAAATAATGAAGAAAATGATATATTTACTCACTATAATGTTGGTGCTGAATGTAGAACATTAAAAATATATTTTTTCTGAAATAACTTAATTTTATAATGAAATTAGATGAAACTTAAGTTGCAGGTGACGCCATAGGAAGTCGCCGATCCAAGGGACAGTGCTGGGGAGCGACTTATCAGAAATATTTATGATCTCCCTAATGGTATAAATCCATTACGCCCAGTGCAGTTCCCATCACTTGAGAATGAACCATGTAGGTTCGAAATGTGTAAATTTATAATAAGTATAATACATTCTAAAAGTTTGTTATTTTTTTTTTAGTTTACCACTAACAAAGATGACATTTGGAGACATTCTCTTCCAATTAAACCAAAATGCAAGAGCACTAGTCAGAGGTAGAAGCCCTAAACAGAAAATAATCACTACAGAATATGCAGTCATATTCANGAGCATCTACAGTGTATCGCTCAGTAAGAGAAAGAAGACTCCCTCTTATAGGGCTGCCACAGCTTCAAATAAACATGCGTCTGGGATTAACCGAGAACGTTCTTTTTCACTGCCAGAGCTACAAAGGGTTAGTAGGAACACATCAAATAATATATTTCTAATCAAATTATTTCAATCATGCAGACTATGCATTTCTGTTTGGAGGTGCATGAGTTATGTATACTGCAAGGTTCCTTCTCTCACTCTACTTACTTGGGGGAACAAAATACCTTTGCTCAAATATTTTTGTAAGTCACATCAGCCCTTGTGAGTCCTTAATAGCCTACCTGGAACCACAGGCCAAAACCTGGCCTCCTCGAAGACATGCAGAGAGCAGGGGATTCATCATCACCCTCACTGAAGAATCAAATTCCAGAAAGTAAGAGAAGCAAAACAGCCAACTGCAAAGTTCACAGAAAGTCAACAAACAATGTAGGAAATGACCTTCCCCCACCCCCCAGTAGTTAGATCATACAGTAACCTTTCTGTTTAAATTTTTATTTTAATTTTGATTGCAGGATCAGATGATTGGGTTAAACTTTGCTGATGAGGGAGAAGCTAATGCTTTCAACCAGGCCATTGGTGAACGACTAGCTGCCAAACAGCGAAAGAAAGAAGGTGGGTAACAAATGTCAGAATTTATTGATTATTATTTCAGTGGTCAGTTTTTATCTACTTCTCCTCCTTAATATTTTTCCCCTTTGACCAAATTTTCCTTATGTGTACAGCTTGTGGTGCCATGAAGTTTTTGGAATGTTTTGTTATTAATTTTATTTTATTAAGTTAAGTTGTATATAGATGATAGACCAAAGGTCTAGATTGCTTGTTGTGCCTGTGTATGGTTAATGCAAATTTCCATTACTATTTTATCTCGCCTGTCTTCTCATACCTGTTCTTGCAAGATGCAATAATATCTTGGAGTTACATGTGCCTGAGTACTGGCTTACCTCCTTTTGCACAAATTTTGGCTTAGATTCTACATTTTTCTTATAACATTACTGTACTGTATATGACACCTACATTTTTGAAAGCTTCAACTTAGATCTTAATTTTGTACTAAGTATAGTACAGTATGATACACTTGACAATTATAGTAGTTAAGTAACAATGTTTTTACCATGGAACTCTAGAGAGAAGAAGACAAACTGAGAATCAGCAGAGGCACCTACAGCATCAGCAGCCTAACCATCACCAGCAACAGCAGCAACAGCATCAGCCGCAGCTACAACAAAAGCAGCAGCAGCAGCAGCAGCCTCAGTCACCATATGTGCCTCCATATGTAAGCCCCTATAAGGACATTAAAAAGAACAACAACAAGAAAGGAAATAAGAATCGGAACAAACTCAGGTACAATGCTGTTTGCAAAATTCTTTAGAATTTCTAATAATAATTAACAAATATTTTTATTTAGCTATGAAATAATATCTTTACCAAATATGAGGTTTGGAAATGGTGTATCTTTTGAAAACTAAAGAAATAGTATATATATATACAGTATATATATATAATGTTTTGTTATACTTTATTAATGGTACTGTTTATGTGTATATATATGCAGCAAAGATGAGATTGGCATGCCAACTGATTTCAAACACATCACACATGTTGGCTTCAATCCTGACACCGGATTTTCTCAGTTCAATGTGGACGATAAGCTAGAAGGCTTCTTTAATATGGTAAGTGTATTATAATGGAGCTGACAGGTTTAATAGGTAGAGTGGCCAATTTGTTGGCTTATCAAGGCTGTTCTATTACAGTATTATGTTGGGTATTGATCATTTCATATTTATGTTTATTGCTTCCTTCATATATTCCTTGCAGCTTTATAGTTACTGGATAAATTTTGTTTAATTTCAATATTTTTATCCACTACCATCACACTTTAATTAAAAGTTTGTTATTCTAATTTACGTAAAAAGGTGGTCTTAAGCTGCTTTTGAAAGAATATTACAATATTGAGCCCATACTCCTAATAGTACTTATAGGAACAATTTTGTACCATTTGCTGTGTAGAGGACACAAAAAACTTACACATGTATAGTCCTAGTATTGCTCATATATGTACTGTATTTGGTGTAGGACAGTATATATTAGCCTAGGATTACTTGGACTGGTTAGGTGAGGTAAGGTTCTTTAATAATATTTTTCACTTTTTTTAGTATGCCATTTGGGCTAATTCATTAATACAAAACATGAACTTTGTGATCCATGCAACCATAATAGAGGCAGTATTATTATTATTGGAGGATGGACTGCAATATACCATCTTGAGGTTATCTTGAGATGATTTCAGGGCTTTTTAGTGTCCCCGCAGCCCGGTCCTCGACCAGGCCTCCACCCCCAGGAAGCAGCCCGTGACAGCTGACTAACACCCAGGTACCTATTTTACTGCTAGGTAACAGGGGCATAGGGTGAAAGAAACTCTGCCCATTGTTTCTCGCCGGTGCCTGGGATCGAACCCGGGACCACAGGATCACAAGTCCAGTGTGCTGTCCGCTCGGCCGACCGGCTCCCTCATCACAATACCATCACAATACCCTTAAAACAGTCCTTGGTTGTATTTGTTCATTATGTAGATACTAGGTGCAGTGATCAAAGACAAGTCTAGCATATCTTGATGGTGAATAGGGAATATGTGGCTTGGAAATAAATATTAAATTGACACTTGTTTTTTTTCTTATTGTGAACACAATGTGCTACAGGTTGGTGTTAGTCAGCAGCAGCTGTCGGACACCCGTACAAGGGAGTTCATCTATGACTTCATCGAGAGGAATGGTGGTGTGGAGAAGGCCATGCAGGAGACTCAGAAATATGCATCTCAGCCATTGGACACCACACACACTGAGAACTCTCACTCTCCACCCCCCCACCAGCTAAACCTCTACCCCCTCCAACACCGCCAACTGTTCCATCCCATAACTCGGTTCTTGGCTCCAGGGCTGCTCCTCCACCTCCACCTCCGCGCACCAATAATCATGGCCATCCTCCTCCTCCACCTCCTTCCTCTGCTCCACCCCCACCACCACCTCATCCTCGAGGCCCAATGCTTCCTCCACCTCCAGGACAGATTGTTGCTGGTAGGTTGCTGATTTATATTAGCTCGGTATGTTACTGTATGATATTTTGGTACTCGACAATTATAATAACTAGTAGAGTAGCATTTTCATGCATGTCATTTGTAATAAATTTTTATCATATAGAATACGTACGGCAGTGATATCATTCAGGGTTTGATATGTTGCTAGTGTCATGGTTGATCCTCTCTTAATCCTTAGGCTGTGGTTATCATCTGTTGGTGATCCTAGAGGACTGCAGTTATCATCAATAGACAATTTAAACCATTATTGTCTGGGTTATATGTATGATGCAAATATCGATATAATAGGTCTAGAGGATATAATGGAATTTACCTTGACCCATGAAAAAAAATTCTGCTACCATTTTATTGGTGAGCAAAGTTGATTCTTGCCTCACATTAGATACCAACCCATGCCTAAATGTAATGTCTGTGAGATACAGTAATTTGACTTTAATGTAATATAATGCAGGTGAACCACATAAAAAATAATGGGTTTGCAAATTAGCGACATGTATATAAATGTGCCTTGCAAAATGTAGAGTTCAATTAGCATGCACAGACATGACTGTCAAGAACAATTCAGTTTATAGTTGGAGTATAATAGAAATGAATCCAATTGTCAACTGTCTCCTTGCTTCTATTTTTCCAAGTTTGGTTAATCTATATAAAAAGGACTAACATCCTTTGATACTGGACAAGGATTCTAAGATGGTGGGATTCTTTGAATATGCCCCATTTAACTTTTTTTTCTCATTTGGTAGCACTTTCATTAAAAAAAATATTGAGCCATTTGTTCTAGTTACTTCTAGAACTTCTAGTTACCATATTGAAAAAGAGAGAGATAACCTCCAGATGTTATGACAATGTGCATTTTGCAGACGAGGAGTCACAATAACGTGGCTGAAATACAATGTACATTTATGCATTTTCAATGTGTCAACAATGTGCATTTTCTCCTCAGGACAAAAGACTGCACCACTACCTCCCATTCCTACATCAAGCCATCCACCACCACCACCACCTCCCACATCTACCATCCCCACTTTCCCTCACGGAAATAAGGCAGCTGCTCCGCTTCCTCCACCACCCCCACCTGCACCTCCAGCTATTGGAGTTCCTCCCCCTCCACCACCACCACCACCTCCTGGTGGACTCCACGCTACTGGAGCCAATAAGGATGCCCGGTCTGCTCTCCTGGATCAGATTCGCACTGGCTCCACATTGAAGGTATTTGTGAGAGCTCATAAATGTGTGTTCCAAGTTTTGATTTGTAGAATAGCTTTGTAATTAGAATATAATTTGGATATTTTTTTATAACAGCTGAGTTTACTAAATGTATATAATACCTTTTTGTCAGTATGCATGTAAGATAACCCCAGATATTAGACCAAATTTAACCAACTTACCAAGTGCAGTATTTCTTTATAAATCAAACTCATAAATTTCCAGAAGCATTAATATTTATATATTATATACTGTAATATCAAGTTACTAATTGATCTTTTGAATTCTGGCCCCTACATTATAATTCTGGCCCCTACATTATAATTCTGGCCCCTACATTATAATTCTGGCCCCTACATTATTATTATCCTCCCCTACATTATAATTCTGGCCCCTACATTATAATTCTGGCCCCCTACATTATAATTCTGGCCCCTACATTATAATTCTGGCCCCTACATTATAATTCTGGCCCCTACATTATAATTCTGGCCCCTACATTATAATTCTGGCCCCTACATTATAATTCTGGCCCCTACATTATAATTATCCTCCCCTACATTATAATTCTGGCCCCCTACATTATAATTCTGGCCCCTACATTATAATTCTGGCCCCCTACATTATAATTCTGGCCCCTACATTATAATTCTGGCCCCCTACATTATAATTCTGGCCCCTACATTATTATTATCCTCCCCTACATTATAATTCTGGCCCCCTACATTATAATTCTGGCCCCCTACATTATAATTCTGGCCCCCTACATTATAATTCTGGCCCCTACATTATAATTCTGGCCCCTACATTATAATTCTGGCCCCTACATTATAATTCTGGCCCCCTACATTATAATTCTGGCCCCTACATTATTATTATCCTCCCCTACATTATAATTCTGGCCCCCTACATTATAATTCTGGCCCCCTACATTATAATTCTGGCCCCCTACATTATAATTCTGGCCCCCTACATTATAATTCTGGCCCCTACATTATAATTCTGGCCCCTACATTATAATTCTGGCCCCCTACATTATAATTCTGGTCCCTACACTATAATTCTGGCTCCCTACATTATAATTCTGGTCCCTACACTATAATTCTGGCTCCCTACACTATAATTCTGGCTCCCTACATTATAATTCTGGCCCCCTACATTATAATTCTGGCCCCTACATTATAATTCTGGCCCCTACATTATAATTCTGGTCCCTACACTATAATTCTGGCTCCCTACATTATAATTCTGGCCCCCTACACTATAATTCTGGTCCCTACATTATAATTCTGGCCCCTACATTATAATTCTGGCCCTCTACATTATAATTATGGTCCCCTACATTATAATTCTGGCCCCTACATTATAATTCTGGCCCCCTACATTATAATTCTGGCCCCTACATTATAATTCTGGCCCCCTACATTATAATTCTGGCCACCTGCATTATAATTCTGGCCCCCTACATTATAATTCTGGCCCCCTACATTATAATTCTGGCCACCTGCATTATAATTCTGGCCCCTACATTATAATTATGGCCCCTACATTATAATTCTGGCCCCTACATTATAATTCTGGCCCCTACATTATAATTCTGGCCCCCTACATTATAATTCTGGCCACCTGCATTATAATTCTGGCCCCCTACATTATAATTCTGGCCCCCCACATTATAATTCTGGCCCCCACATTATAATTCTGGCCCCCTACATTATAATTCTGGCCCCCTACATTATAATTCTGGCCCCCCACATTATAATTCTGGCCCCCACATTATAATTCTGGCCCCCTACATTATAATTCTGGCCCCTACATTATAATTCTGGCCTTGAATTATAATTTTTGTTCTGAATAAATTTGAAAGTGCTAATGTAGAGAAACAATGCCAATTTTTGTTTTATTTTTATATTAGTTATTCATGTCAGTTAATATTGTCCAGTGGCATTTGTTGCTTGTAATGGTTAACCAATTACAAGTACTGTACAGTACTCTATTTAGGTAGTGATAGTTTCTTTAGAAAAGGAACACAGTACTTTAATATTTTTGTGTGTTGTATGTACAAAGGATATAGTGAAAAATCATTTTAATTTGCTATAACTTCCATAATAAATTCTGTACATTAATTTGTTTACAATTTTTGGTTAGCAATTAATAGAATGTTTTGTTACATATTGTGTTTAGTGTTAGCAAAGCATAACATAACCTCCCTAGTGTCCAAGCTTTACACTAAACCATCCTTGTCCGAGACAATAGTAGAGGGAACAGGCACAACCAATTTTAAGAGATTGAAAACAATTAATGCAGAATTCAATATAAGTAATTTCAATTATATTAATTTACAAAAGTAAGAAGCATCATTGATAGCTATTTGAAACTGCAGCCCTGGAAACACAAACCGAAACTGTCTCTATTTTCCGCTTGTTACAACTTGTAGTAAAGTTGTTACATCTTGGCTTAACATGTTTATGACGTAATAGAACGTTGTTACAACTTGCTATATTGGTTGTTATAATTGGTTAGGAGGTGTTAAAACTTGTTAGAACGTTGTACCAACGTCGTAGTTTCGGTGTGTGTTTAGCGGGAGGTCAGTAGATTAGTAGATTAACAGGTCAGTGGTGGTGGGGTCTTGGCTCCGCTCCTTTGCGTAGTTTTTGCTTCTTTTAGAGAACCTTAAGTGACATTTTAATGATTATTAATTCTGTCCTGACTAAATGATCTTTTTGAAACTGGCATGGCATTGTCAGTACAGATTCTGATAGACAAGGGAAGAATGTACAAAATTCTAAATTATTTCCCGTATTGATATGCAGAAGTTTAATCTTTTATGTCACTGTTTTACATCAAACCATTAATCAATTACTGCCGTAATTTAGTGTTCCTACAGAGGAGTCCCTTCTTAATGTTTTGCCAAGTGCTAAGAGACGCCACCTCTTGAGTAATGTCTTAGTTGACCTGCTTGGATGGGTCATCTGATAGTGACCCATCCAAGTACCAGATGGAGTGCTATAACCTTTTCTTAGGATTTTGAATATTCTTATTAGTTTAAAAGAAATGCAATCCTGTAGTGTAGACTAATTTTTACAGTAAATAATGGGTCTGGCTAACACAGGATGATTGTACACATTTTAACCTAGTATAATTATAATAGCTGTATTTCAGAAAGCCTCTTGTCTTGCCTTTCTGCTACACAAAATTTCAAGACTGAATCCAGCATTTGTGTTATTAATAGCTCATTGAAGGGCATAGATTTTAAGGCACAAATTGTAAGATTATATCACTAGTTTTGGCCTTCAGTTTCATTTGACAAAAGCAGACAGGACAGGAGCTTTTCTCCCAGCTATAACTGTGGCGTATTAAGTGACTCTAAAATTAACGACTGAGCCAGCTCTTTTTTCCCTTCCCCCCGCAACAGGCCAGTAGTCAGCATGGTCACCAGGTATTCTCATCTCAACGTTTGTTTTCATTGTAGCTTCTGCTTAAAATCGCTCTTCTGCTAAGCTTATTATTTTGTCTTTCTCCCATAAGGTAGCCTGTGGCTGCTGTTTGGACACAAAAGTGACCAACTTTTTAAAATGAAAGATATAATAATT
>WNGS01005451.1:12904964-12943648 GCA_020271785.1 Procambarus virginalis
GGAAGGGAGAGTGAAAGGAAGAGATTTGTTATGGTGAGGAGAAAAGTCAGGAAATTATATCTGGAAATTTGAGGAAGCACCTTGTGGTTTTCTTAATTTACATGGATAAAATCAATTACTGTAAACCTGTATTACATTTGTAATGTGTAGTTACTGTAGTGTGTTTTTTTAGTTGCAGAGTTATATATTGAACTTGTTAATAAATAAGTTAGAGTAAATTGAATGAATGTTTTATGTGAAGCCTAGATACAAGTATACTGTTTAATCTACTGTGCTTATAACATAGATTTTGTGTGTAAAGTGGAATTGTGGTTTGTGAAATCTTTAATTTGGAGGCATTGTAAAGATTAATGCTACAATGTTTATCTGTGCTAATATTAGCATGTTATGTGCTAGTACTGTACTGTATCAATTAGCTGCAGCAGAAGTGCCATAGTAGAGCTGGGTTACATAGACGTCCTGTGGGTCATTCAAGTAGCAAGTGTAATGTAATACTGTACGGTATATGAAAATTAGGTAAATACCAGATAAAAAGTGTAAAAACAACTGATAAAACAAAAGTAACAGGAAATGTCAATTTTACCACTGCTTCGGAGGAAAGATTAGTGGACAGGAAAGAGAAGGGAGTGTTCATGTGTAGTGCTGTCTCAGTGTGTGGAGAGACTTGGAGCTTATAGTGGATAGTTAGCAAATGGTACTGTGAGCATCTAATTATTTGTGCAGATTTGTTTTACTGTCTTATAATTTTAACTGTATTTTCACCGAGTCTTGCATATGTATGTATGCATATGTACGTACTTACATATGTAAGTACAGTACAGCTTTGTAAGTAGGCTGGACAGTTTTACTACAGTAAATTGAGTTTTTTTTCCTATTGTCAAGAAAAGAATGTCTGTATATAAGCTTACTGAGGTCCCCCCTAGATCAGCAACTGACATTTGCCCGGATGTCTGTTAACTTTTGGTAAATTTTTATGTTGAATGCAGCGAGAGAGAGATTGGATGTCATTAAGAGTATGCTGTACTTTATTGAGTTGTCCTTTCTTAGCCTAACAGGTCAGTTGCATCACTTTGCTGCCACATAGCATTAACCGAAGTAAAATTTTCTTGGACTAAAAGGATCACGAGTTCCTGTACTGTCTGATACTGTACTCTACTGAAATTAAACTTGTTAGTTTTATTGCAGATAGATCTGATACAAGTAGTACCTTGCTGGCATAAAGATGAGCTCGAACCGCAAGCAACCACCTCCCAACAAGCCTTCTACACTCCTGGGCCGGGATGAAAATGAAACAATTTTCCGTCTCCTTGGCACAAGGTGTCAGGTAAGGAAGTATTTTGGTCTCGTTTCGTTATGCTCGTTGAAAGTTATGATATTCAAGGCTAGTTATGTAAATCGGATATTATATTTGTAAGATGCAGTACTGATTATGTTTGCAATTCTATAAGAACTGCAGGCACTGATGATGCGCATATTAAAGTCAGACTTTAATGTGCAAGCAGAGGAGAGGAGAGAGGGCAGAGAGATTAACTCCTCTCTGCCTTGCAAAACTTTTTTTAGTTACTTTGTGTCCCTTCAAAAATATGGCAAAATAATACAAATAATAGCATCATTTGTTTAGTGTAGGAAATAGTGTATGTTCCCGTAAAAACTGTGTAAATAAAAATGATGTGATTTTAAATTTAAAAGTACTACAGTATACTGGTTTCCCATTGTCAGGGACAGGAAGATTGTTAAGCTTACTGAGGTTTCTTATAGTAATAACTGTCCTTTCCAGGTTTCATCTCTAAAGTTTAATAATTTCCAGATACAGTGCACAGTTCCATTTAAGGAAATGTGTTCAAACATCTTGCCTTTTCCTGGCATTGAACATGGGAACAATTGGTTATAAGCCAATTATAATAATGTATTATTATTATTATTCCTGTCCTTATCACAACCAGGACAAGCAATTTCTTAGGCATCTTAAGGCATGTTTAAAATCTAATTTATTTTTTCACTATGCTTATTGCTAGTGGGTAAATTATATATTTTTTTACATTCTCTTGCAATATTACAATAACCAAATTCTGAATGTTCTTTATTTATAGACACTGAGCACTGCAGTTGTCCAGGTGTTTGGCACTGATGGTCCTCATCACAATGTGTGGCGCAAACGCCATTTTGGTGTTGCTACCTTCACCAAGGACAATGTACGAAGATCTTATTATATACAGGTCAGTTCTATTATTGAGATTAAAGTAGTCTTCAAAATTCTTATTACAGTATTTAGCTTCTATCAGCTTGATGTTCCCATATAAAGGAAAGCTACAAGTATTCATGAAATACCTATTACAAAGCAAAATGTCACTGTATTTTAGGGACATAACTCGGTGTGTCCCTAAACTACTCTGAAGTATGTTAAATTCCGTATGTTTAAGTAATTGTTGGCCTTCATTGTAGTTAATATGAGCATTCGCTACCATATACTGTATGTCACTTTCCACAGGTGTATGATATTGTGGCAGCCAAACGAGTGTTTGAGCAGGAGCTGTATAATCAGTTTAATTACACAGCCTCAATGCCCTTCTTCCACCAGTTTGAAGCAGAGGTAGGCAATACATGTTTATTTATTAATCATCATATTTAGCATCCTATAACTAGAATATTATGTAGTGATATTATTATCCATTTAAGGCAAGTTCAGTAGTGGCCCTGAGTGAAGTGAAAAATGTGACAAATTAGGAGATTGGGAGACAAAAATAATTTTTTTTTTTTATTGAAACTGTCAAATACTCTGAAATATGCTTTGTTTTAAAGAATAACGAGAAGTTTGAGTGTGTTGTTCAAATGATG
Organism: Procambarus virginalis; assembly: GCA_020271785.1. Taxonomy (NCBI): domain Eukaryota; kingdom Metazoa; phylum Arthropoda; class Malacostraca; order Decapoda; family Cambaridae; genus Procambarus; species Procambarus virginalis. The sequence continues at coordinate 12,907,800 of WNGS01005451.1, forward strand.
CAGAGGTGGTGTTACCAGAGAGGTAATCCTACACCAGCTAGTGAACCCTAATTTTAGTGTTTAGAACCCTTTATAGCCCTAATAGTAGTGTACATTCATGGTGGGGGGCCTGCCCCTTGGTTTATCCACCTTCTGTTATATTGGTGGTCCTTTGCTAGGCACCCTGTGCTTGTACTCATCGCAGGGGTTCAGGTTTTTAGAAGTTCTCTTGGTAGTTTGGGCCCAACCAGTTAGCAATACATTGCCTGGGGTTCCCTTAGCAGTCAGCTTAAGGGGCCCTGGAGAACCCCATTGGGGCTCTTTAGACCTATGGGTGCGTCCTCTGGGTTCCAACTCGCTGAGTGTGAGTTTAACAGTTGCTCTGTTCCCTTATCTCAGGGTGACACTCACCAGTTTTGCCTCCATCATGCTGCCTGCTGGGTCAGTGAGACCTTGGACCCAGAGTCTTGCAAGTCCTGTTTCTTGCTCGTACTTCAGTTTACCCATTCTACTGATATTGACGTTCGGGTACAGGCAGCTTCAGCACTGCATTCTAGATATCAGTTGCTGCAGTGTGCTAGGTTGGTTGCTCACCCTGGATGCCCCGAGGCTGCCCCACTTGGGTTATAGGGACCCGGACTTGGGGGCGTCAGTCGCTTCAACTTTGGTTTCTTCCATGCTCCCTAGTCCTTCCCTGGTTGGTGTTGTGTTTCGGATTCGAGGCAGGGTTTACATGGAAGCGAGGTTCGGGCGGCTTGAGGTACTGCCCCTTCCGGGTTGGCGATAGAGGCATTCGAGCCTGCTATTCCCACCGAGGCTTCCGGGTTTTACCAGCAGACCCCTTCTTCTCAGCCTTTCCTCAGGTCTCTGCATTTTCTTTAGGGGCAGAAGGTGTGGAGGACGGCTCTGCCCTCGGTCTTGGCATGGAGGATCTGGGGGCTGGGGAGGAGTTAACTTGGTGGAGGGGGGCCTGGGCCCATTTAACCCCACTCGGGTTTTGGTACCCTCACAGCTGGGCTTGTTGTTGCAAGGAGAGGAGGTTTCCCCCCCCCCCCCCCCTTTCCTGTACTACTATGATTTGGGTTCGGCTCCAACCCAGGTTCGGTTCTGGATTCCCCTGGGTTCTTCTGTTCCTTCCTCTCCAAGGTTTTCGGTTTCTTGAATCCCACCTAAGGAGGTTCGGGGGGCTATCACGGCTTACCTGCTGTGAGTTTACACCTCGGTGATGGATCCGTCTTCTTTTGAAGATGTCGCGTAGCTCCACCAGATGTCACGTAGGGTAGCCGGCACGGGAGGGGAGGGGAGGGCTGCGTGGACAAGCGGCTCGGCAGTGGAGTGTGACGTTTGCTTGTTTGCTCGTTTTTTGGGGATTGGAGGGAGTTCTGTCTCTCTGTTCGGTTTTTCTTTGTACTTTTTCTTACCATGTGAGGTTTTTGTTATGCCTACCTTTCTGGGTGCTTAACACTGGTCGATGGCAGATAAGGAAAACTCTCAACCACGGGGGGAGGTTTCCAGGGCCATTGCTCCCTGCAACCTCTCTAAGGGGGGCCAGGTTCTGGCTTGTGGTCCCCAGTGGGTCTAACTCCATAGAATAATGCCCCGGTCAAATATATCACACATTAGCCCGATAGCTCCAGGGAGCCTATGGAGCTCACCTAGAAAATGGTGTTTCATTACATTTAATGCTGGTTTTTTTATATATATATATATATATCATGCTTGTTTGATAGGTAAATGTTGGTATATTATAATAGTAGATCTCCATGATAGCTGGTTTTTAAGCTATAAATATTGTGAGTGATCTTGTGTGATGTTCATTACTCAACATTTCATGATTTAGTAATGTTTACATAAGTAATTATGTCAGCTTGTAATATGAAGTGATAAGGAAACCACGGGCTGATAGTTATCATAACTCCAACATGACTTAATAAAAACTGCAGTATGCTAGGATATTACTAGTACTGGGTGTATTAGTGGCACTTTTTAGTGGAATGGTCATGAGTTGCTTTATATCAAGTGTTATTCCAAGGAATACTTGTTAATTTTTCAGTACAGTACTAGTGCTTACCTGTAATATACCCAATATTTGTATTTATTCAAAATTATTACATTATTGAATCATATTTTGTGTACAATGGAGAGGTGCATCAGTCATACTCTACTTCATAAGTCCAAGGATGAAGGCTTTGATGAAATAGATGGTTTAAAAATCTCTGTATATCGTGAGATAACAAGTGACACACTGTGGAAGGCAACAAGAGATATTGAAATAGACTGGGATGGTGATCAACTGGATATTCCTGAGATAGTGCAACTCATTACGCAGAATCTAGTTAGAGTTTCAAGAGCCGGAGCATCTACAGTGTATCGCTCAGTAAGAGAAAGAAGACTCCCTCTTATAGGGCTGCCACAGCTTCAAATAAACATGCGTCTGGGATTAACCCGAGAACGTTCTTTTTCACTGCCAGAGCTACGAAGGGTTAGTAGGAAACACATCAAATAATATATTTCTAATCAAATTATTTCAATCATGCAAACTATGCATTTCTGTTTGGAGGTGCATGAGTTATGTATACTGCAAGGTTCCTTCTCTCACTCTACTTACTTGGGGGAACAAAATACCTTTGCTCAAATATTTTTGTAAGTCACATCAGCCCTTGTGAGTCCTTAATAGCCTACCTGGAACCACAGGCCAAAACCTGGCCTCCTCGAAGACATGCAGAGAGCAGGGGATTCATCATCACCCTCACTGAAGAATCAAATTCCCAGAAAGTAAGAGAAGCAAAACAGCCAACTGCAAAGTTCACAGAAAGTCAACAAACAATGTAGGAAATGACCTTCCCCCCCCCCCCAGTAGTTAGATCATACAGTAACCTTTCTGTTTTAAATTTTTGTTTTAATTTTGATTGCAGGATCAGATGATTGGGTTAAACTTTGCTGATGAGGGAGAAGCTAATGCTTTCAACCAGGCCATTGGTGAACGACTAGCTGCCAAACAGCGAAAGAAAGAAGGTGGGTAACAAATGTCAGAATTTATTGATTATTATTTCAGTGGTCAGTTTTATCTACTTCTCCTCCTTTAATATTTTTCCCCTTTGACCAAAATTTTCTTTATGTGTACAGCTTGTGGTGCCATGAAGTTTTTGGAATGTTTTGTTATTAATTTTATTTTATTAAGTTAAGTTGTATATAGATGATAGACCAAAGGTCTAGATTGCTTGTTGTGCCTGTGTATGGTTAATGCAAATTTCCATTACTATTTTATCTCGCCTGTCTTCTCATACCTGTTCTTGCAAGATGCAATAATATCTTGGAGTTACATGTGCTGGCTTACCTCCTTTTGCACAAATTTTGGCTTAGATTCTACATTTTTCTTATAACATTACTGTACTGTATATGACACCTACAATTTTTGAAAGCTTCAACTTGATCTTAATTTTGTACTAAGTATAGTACAGTATGATAACACTTGACAATTATAGTAGTTAAGTAACAATGTTTTTACCATGGAACTCTAGAGAGAAGAAGACAAACTGAGAATCAGCAGAGGCACCTACAGCATCAGCAGCCTAACCATCACCAGCAACAGCAGCAACAGCATCAGCCGCAGCTACAACAAAAGCAGCAGCAGCAGCAGCCTCAGTCACCATATGTGCCTCCATATGTAAGCCCCTATAAGGACATTAAAAAGAAGAACAACAAGAAAGGAAATAAGAATCGGAACAAACTCAGGTACAATGCTGTTTGCAAAATTCTTTAGAATTTCTAATAATAATTAACAAATATTTTTATTTAGCTATGAAATAATATCTTTACCAAATGTGAGGTTTGGAAATGGTGTATCTTTTGAAAACTAAAGAAATAGTATATATATATATATGTTTTGTTATACTTTATTAATGGTACTGTTTATGTGTATATATATGCAGCAAAGATGAGATTGGCATGCCAACTGATTTCAAACACATCACACATGTTGGCTTCAATCCTGACACCGGATTTTCTCAGTTCAATGTGGACGATAAGCTAGAAGGCTTCTTTAATATGGTAAGTGTATTATAATGGAGCTGACAGGTTTAATAGGTAGAGTGGCCAATTTGTTGGCTTATCAAGGCTGTTCTATTACAGTATTATGTTGGGTATTGATCATTTCATATTTATGTTTATTGCTTCCTTCATATATTCCTTGCAACTTTATAGTTACTGGATAAATTTTGTTTAATTTTAATATTTTTATCCACTACCATCACACTTTAAGTAAAAGTTTGTTATTCTAATTTACGTAAAAAGGTGGTCTTAAGCTGCTTTTGAAAGAATATTACAATATTGAGCCCATACTCCTAATAGTACTTATAGGAAAAATTTTGTACCATTTGCTGTGTAGAGGACACAAAAAACTTACACATGTATAGTCCTAGTATTGCTCATATATGTACTGTATTTGGTGTAGGACAGTATATATTAGCCTAGGATTACTTGGACTGGTTAGGTGAGGTAAGGTTCTTTAATATATTTTTCACTTTTTTTAGTATGCCATTTGGGCTAATTCATTAATACAAAACATGAACTTTGTGATCCATGCAACCATAATAGAGGCAGTATTGGAGGATGGACTGCAATATACCATCTTGAGGTTATCTTGAGATGATTTCAGGGCTTTTTAGTGTCCCCGCGGCCCGGTCCTCGACCAGGTCTCCACCCTCAGGAAGCAGCCCGTGACAGCTGACTAACACCCAGGTACCTATTTTACTGCTAGGTAACAGGGGCATAGGGTGAAAGAAACTCTGCCCATTGTTTCTCGCCGGCGCCTGGGATCGAACCCGGGACCACAGGATCACAAGTCCAGTGTGCTGTCCGCTCGGCCGACCGGCTCCCTCATCACAATACCATCACAATACCCTTAAAACAGTCCTTGGTGGTATTTGTTCATTATGTAGATACTAGGTGCAGTGATCAAAGACAAGTCTAGCATATCTTGATGGTGAATAGGGAATATGTGGCTTGGAAATAAAATATTAAATTGACACTTGTTTTTTTTCTTATTGTGAACACAATGTGCTACAGGTTGGTGTTAGTCAGCAGCAGCTGTCGGACACCCGTACAAGGGAGTTCATCTATGACTTCATCGAGAGGAATGGTGGTGTGGAGAAGGCCATGCAGGAGACTCAGAAATATGCATCTCAGCCATTGGACACCACACACACTGAGAACTCTCACTCTCCACCCCCACCACCAGCTAAACCTCTACCCCCTCCAACACCGCCAACTGTTCCATCCCATAACTCGGTTCTTGGCTCCAGGGCTGCTCCTCCACCTCCACCTCCGCGCACCAATAATCATGGCCATCCTCCTCCTCCACCTCCTTCCTCTGCTCCACCCCCACCACCACCTCATCCTCGAGGCCCAATGCTTCCTCCACCTCCAGGACAGATTGTTGCTGGTAGGTTGCTGATTTATATTAGCTCGGTATGTTACTGTATGATATTTTGGTACTCGACAATTATAATAACTAGTAGAGTAGCATTTTCATGCATGTCATTTGTAATAAATTTTTATCATATAGAATACGTACGGCAGTGATATCATTCAGGGTTTGATATGTTGCTAGTGTCATGGTTGATCCTCTCTTAATCCTTAGGCTGTGGTTATCATCTGTTGGTGATCCTAGAGGACTGCAGTTATCATCAATAGACAATTTAAACCATTATTGTCTGGGTTATATGTATGATGCAAATATCGATATAATAGGTCTAGAGGATATAATGGAATTTACCTTGACCCATGAAAAAAAATTCTGCTACCATTTTATTGGTGAGCAAAGTTGATTCTTGCCTCACATTAGATACCAACCCATGCCTAAATGTAATGTCTGTGAGATACAGTAATTTGACTTTAATGTAATATAATGCAGGTGAACCACATAAAAAATAATGGGTTTGCAAATTAGCAACATGTATATAAATGTGCCTTGCAAAATGTAGAGTTCAATTAGCATGCACAGACATGACTGTCAAGAACAATTCAGTTTATAGTTGGAGTATAATAGAAATGAATCCAATTGTCAACTGTCTCCTTGCTTCTATTTTTCCAAGTTTGGTTAATCTATATAAAAAGGACTAACATCCTTTGATACTGGACAAGGATTCTAAGATGGTGGGATTCTTTGAATATGCCCCATTTAACTTTTTTTTCTCATTTGGTAGCACTTTCATTAAAAAAAATATTGAGCCATTTGTTCTAGTTACTTCTAGAACTTCTAGTTACCATATTGAAAAAGAGAGAGATAACCTCCAGATGTTATGACAATGTGCATTTTGCAGACGAGGAGTCACAATAACGTGGCTGAAATACAATGTACATTTATGCATTTTCAATGTGTCAACAATGTGCATTTTCTCCTCAGGACAAAAGACTGCACCACTACCTCCCATTCCTACATCAAGCCATCCACCACCACCACCACCTCCCACATCTACCATCCCCACTTTCCCTCACGGAAATAAGGCAGCTGCTCCGCTTCCTCCACCACCCCCACCTGCACCTCCAGCTATTGGAGTTCCTCCCCCTCCACCACCACCACCACCTCCTGGTGGACTCCACGCTACTGGAGCCAATAAGGATGCCCGGTCTGCTCTCCTGGATCAGATTCGCACTGGCTCCACATTGAAGGTATTTGTGAGAGCTCATAAATGTGTGTTCCAAGTTTTGATTTGTAGAATAGCTTTGTAATTAGAATATAATTTGGATATTTTTTTATAACAGCTGAGTTTACTAAATGTATATAATACCTTTTTGTCAGTATGCATGTAAGATAACCCCAGATATTAGACCAAATTTAACCAACTTACCAAGTGCAGTATTTCTTTATAAATCAAACTCATAAATTTCCAGAAGCATTAATATTTATATATTATATACTGTAATATCAAGTTACTAATTGATCTTTTGAATTCTGGCCCCTACATTATAATTCTGGCCCCTACATTATAATTCTGGCCCCTACATTATATTATCCTCCCCTACATTATAATTCTGGCCCCCTACATTATAATTCTGGCCCCTACATTATAATTCTGGCCCCTACATTATAATTCTGGCCCCTACATTATAATTCTGGCCCCCTACATTATAATTCTGGCCCCCTACATTATAATTCTGGCCCCTACATTATAATTCTGGTCCCTACATTATAATTCTGGTCCCTACACTATAATTCTGGCTCCCTACATTATAATTCTGGCCCCCTACATTATAATTCTGGCCCCTACATTATAATTCTGGCCCCTACATTATAATTCTGGCCCCCTACATTATAATTCTGGCCCCTACATTATAATTCTGGCCCCCTACATTATAATTCTGGCCCCCTACATTATAATTCTGGCCCCTACATTATAATTCTGGCCCCTACATTATAATTCTGGCCCCCTACATTATAATTCTGGCCCCTACATTATAATTCTGGCCCCTACATTATAATTCTGGCCCCTACATTATAATTCTGGCCCCTACATTATAATTCTGGCCCCTACATTATAATTCTGGCCCCCTACATTATAATTCTGGCCCCCTACATTATAATTCTGGCCCCCACATTATAATTCTGGCCCCCTACATTATAATTCTGGCCCCCTACATTATAATTCTGGCCCCCTACATTATAATTCTGGCCCCCACATTATAATTCTGGCCCCCTACATTATAATTCTGGCCCCTACATTATAATTCTGGCCTTGAATTATAATTTTTGTTCTGAATAAATTTGAAAGTGCTAATGTAGAGAAACAATGCCAATTTTTGTTTTATTTTTATATTAGTTATTCATGTCAGTTAATATTGTCCAGTGGCATTTGTTGCTTGTAATGGTTAACCAATTACAAGTACTGTACAGTACTCTATTTAGGTAGTGATAGTTTCTTTAGAAAAGGAACACAGTACTTTAATATTTTTGTGTGTTGTATGTACAAAGGATATAGTGAAAAATCATTTTAATTTGCTATAACTTCCATAATAAATTCTGTACATTAATTTGTTTACAATTTTTGGTTAGCAATTAATAGAATGTTTTGTTACATATTGTGTTTAGTGTTAGCAAAGCATAACATAACCTCCCTAGTGTCCAAGCTTTACACTAAACCATCCTTGTCCGAGACAATAGTAGAGGGAACAGGCACAACCAATTTTAAGAGATTGAAAACAATTAATGCAGAATTCAATATAAGTAATTTCAATTATATTAATTTACAAAAGTAAGAAGCATCATTGATAGCTATTTGAAACTGCAGCCCTGGAAACACAAACCGAAACTGTCTCTATTTTCCGCTTGTTACAACTTGTAGTAAAGTTGTTACATCTTGGCTTAACATGTTTATGACGTAATAGAACGTTGTTACAACTTGCTATATTGGTTGTTATAATTGGTTAGGAGGTGTTAAAACTTGTTAGAACGTTGTACCAACGTCGTAGTTTCGGTGTGTGTTTAGCGGGAGGTCAGTAGATTAGTAGATTAACAGGTCAGTGGTGGTGGGGTCTTGGCTCCGCTCCTTTGCGTAGTTTTTGCTTCTTTTAGAGAACCTTAAGTGACATTTTAATGATTATTAATTCTGTCCTGACTAAATGATCTTTTTGAAACTGGCATGGCATTGTCAGTACAGATTCTGATAGACAAGGGAAGAATGTACAAAATTCTAAATTATTTCCCGTATTGATATGCAGAAGTTTAATCTTTATGTCACTGTTTTACATCAAACCATTAATCAATTACTGCCGTAATTTAGTGTTCCTACAGAGGAGTCCCTTCTTAATGTTTTGCCAAGTGCTAAGAGACGCCACCTCTTGAGTAATGTCTTAGTTGACCTGCTTGGATGGGTCATCTGATAGTGACCCATCCAAGTACCAGATGGAGTGCTATAACCTTTTCTTAGGATTTTGAATACCCTTATTAGTTTAAAAGAAATGCAATCCTGTAGTGTAGACTAATTTTTACAGTAAATAATGGGTCTGGCTAACACAGGATGATTGTACACATTTTAACCTAGTATAATTATAATAGCTGTATTTCAGAAAGCCTCTTGTCTTGCCTTTCTGCTACACAAAATTTCAAGACTGAATCCAGCATTTGTGTTATTAATAGCTCATTGAAGGGCATAGATTTTAAGGCACAAATTGTAAGATTATATCACTAGTTTTGCCCTTCAGTTTCATTTGACAAAAGCAGACAGGACAGGAGCTTTTCTCCCAGCTATAACTGTGGCGTATTAAGTGACTCTAAAATTAACGACTGAGCCAGCTCTTTTTTCCCTTCCCCCCGCAACAGGCCAGTAGTCAGCATGGTCACCAGGTATTCTCATCTCAACGTTTGTTTTCATTGTAGCTTCTGCTTAAAATCGCTCTTCTGCTAAGCTTATTATTTTGTCTTTCTCCCATAAGGTAGCCTGTGGCTGCTGTTTGGACACAAAAGTGACCAACTTTTTAAAATGAAAGATATAATAATTTCATGTTCATTTATCAGATTTTATTCTTATACTGCATTTACATACATGCATAACGTACAGTACATACATAACATACATGCATGCAGAAAAACAGCAGTGAAGGAACAAGTGATGAAACTGAGAAAAGGGGCGAACAGATACACAGAGAATGACAAGGTAGTGTGTGAAGAACTCGACAAGAGATTCCAGGTCTTCACAATAGAGCAAGGAGAAGCCCCTGTACTAAGAGAAGGAGGCAAACCAAACAACCTTGAAGGAATTTAAGCTTACCAGTGATGAGGTCTAAAGGAATCTGATGAAGATAAATGTGACAAAAGGCTGTTGGGCCTGACAGAATTTCACCATGGATACTAAAATAGGGTGCAGGAGGACTAAGTGTGCCACTCTATGGTATATAACAGGTCACTGAAATGGTAGACCTACAGGAAAGCTGGAAGACAGCTTTCAGTTTTCCTGTAAGTCTACCATTAACAGCTAATGTAGTCCAATGTACAAAAAAGGCTGACAGGCAAGAGGCACTGAATTACAGCCCAGGTTCCCTAACTTGTATACCATGCAAGGTGATAAAAAAGATAGGAAAAGACCTGTAGAACAACTGGAGAGAAGGAGCTTTGTAACATACCACCAGCATTGGTTCAGGGATGGTAAATCGTGCCTCACAGGCTTAATAGAATTCTATGACCAGGCGACAAAAATTAGACAAGAAAGAGAAGGATGGGCAGACTGCATTTTCTTAGACCGTCAGGAAAGCCTTTGACACAGACTCCATTAGAGGCTGTTACAAAAGTTAGAGAAACAGTCAGGAATAAAAGTTAAGGTGCTCCAGTAGTTAAGGGAGTATCTAAGCAACAGGAAACAGCGAGTAACTGTGAGGGGGAAGACGTCAGAGTGGCAAGATATCACCAGTGGAGTCCCACAGGGCTCTTTACTTGGACCCATCCTGTTTCTGATTTATGTAAACGATCTTCCAGAGGATGTAGACTCATTATTCTCAATGTTTGCTGATGATGCAAAAACTCTGAGAAGAATCTAGACAGATGAAGATAGACAGAAACTGGAGGAATGGTCTAGAAAATAACCAAATGAGCCACAAAGGTACACAGTAATGTAGCAGATCTTTGGGATGGAGGCTGACTCCATACACAGTTTCATATGTAGATTTGATAGAGTACAGTAGGCTCAAGAATTTACACCAGATGATTGACAGTCGAGAGGCTTGACCAAACAGCCAAAGCTCAACCCCCACAAGCACAACTTGGTGAGTACATACATAGATACATAATACAATTATACATGTATGCATGCACACATATATATACATATATGCATACATAAAAGTGTACTTACCTGGTGTATACACACACAATGTTCTTCATCGATGAACACTGGGCATCTATTTTTCCTAAGCTTGTTCATTTATTTTTCATTACTGTATGTACTGTAGTTTAGTTTTCCTTTAGAAATTTTGCTGTGGCATTAAATAATAGCAAACTGTAAAGCAGTTTGTTGTCAAGCTGTGCTTTATGTATTTCACAGTAATATATGTAACAGTTTAAGTAAACTGACAAACCATGACATAACAAACAAAAGTTTGTTATAATGTCATGGTTTGCTAGTGTAGAGTGCTTTTGTATGGATCATCACTGGCTGATAGAATTAACATTCCCTGCATTGATTTTACTTTAATATTGCATCTCTTCTTTTGGCAGACATTGGTAAAACAAATTGATCTTTTCTACACATAATACAATAAAAGCTATCTGAGTTTGCCAAATAATTTAAAGATCCATTTGCTTTGTAATTGGTTGAGTTTGTCAAAATGGTAATCTGATAAAATATTATTTAGAATCATGGTATGCATTTTAATTTTAAATTAAATGCATGGCAATTATTCTAAAATGTCAATCTTACTTGTATAACTTTTAAGGATGCAATGGGTTTGGGAGTCTGCGTATTCTTCAGAGATGGAAATAAATAGTTTTCCTAGGAATCCCACTAGGCTGCCCCCTAAGGAAAGTGTGCAAAAGGGAGTGAAACATGTTCCAAGCCCGGTAGGTGTAACATTCAAGATCCTGGCACCACAGAGGACTTTTAAAGCATTCTTGCTGGGTCTGACTGGTGCTATGTAGCACTGGAACATATCATCTAGCTCAAGTCAGTGGTAGAAAGTTCAAATTATACACAAGTACAAGCCCTCCTTGGCAACCCTGAGTGTGTCAAGAAGTGTCAAAGCAAACTACTGGTTGGGCTGTCAGTTGCCTACCCTTCCTGCCACTAGATGCCAGCTCCTGAGCCACAACACAGTCCATCTCACCAGGCTTCCTCGTGTTCATTCCTGAGCCACAACACAGTCCATCTCACCAGGCTTCCTCGTGTTCATTCCTGAGTCACAACACAGTCCATCTCACCAGGTTTCCTCGTGTTCATTCTTGACACACTTGGTTGCCACCAGTTCAATGACAATTACACAGTAACAATTACAGTATTTGAAAACACATTTCTGTGTATTCAAAAGGTATCTTATTACACAGTATGATAGTATTTCTGGTATTATTCAGAATCAAAAATGTATTTTTATTCATCACCTTTATGTGTGTATTTCCTATGTTGTGCCTGGCTTTTGTTTTGCTTGTGTTTGTTGCCATTTTTTCAGTTGAAGTGTAGCTTAAGGTAAAATTAGAGTACTATATTTAGAACGTACTTTTTGTCTACCTGCCAAAAGAAAGAATGTTATTGAGAGCAAATACACAGTAATGTAGCAGATCTTTGGGATGTTTCACAGTAGTGCTGCAGACCTTTTGAATGTTGCACAGTAGCCTGACAGATCTTTCATATGTCACGTAGTAATGTGACAGACGAGACAGTGTTTGGAGCAGCTCAGTGGAATTAACCCCACATTCTAGGTCACCCCAGATGTGCAGGCATTACCCATTAGATCACAATGGGCCAAAAGTAACACAGCCTGAAGTCTCACCGAACTTACACAGAGTTTGGAGGCACCGAGCTGATACCCAACCCAGTTTTTAGTTGTTACCCGCACAGACACACTGGTGTGGGTAATTACGTTCTCCTCCAAAGATTTTCTTTTAGACATATCATTATTGTGATTTCATTGTGTAGTGTAGCATATATTTTGGATGTCATACACCCTTTTCTGTGGGGAGCCCCGTCGGCTCCATGGAGCTATTGGACTGATATTAGCTAATATTAGTATGGGGCTTCAGTTATAAAGGAGTTGTCATGCCTACCTGGGACCACTAGCCAGAACATGGTCTCCTCCGAGAAGCGCAGGAAGCAATGGCCAATGAAACTCCCTTGTAAGAAAGTTTTCATGTCTGCCATTTGTTTTCACCCTAATTGCTTGCTTTTATTTTCAACCTTATTATTTCTATCTCATTTTCCCATGCTATGGGCTCCAGCCTGCATCTTCAAAAGGTAGCCAGTCAGAAAGCTGTGCCTATGATATTAATAGGCATGATTTTCTATGCTATAAAGTACAGTATCTACTATTTAGCAAAGTTAAATTGTGTACTATGCTCTTTTGAAAAATCTAAACAGTATCTCGCCAGCATTTGAACCTAAACATCACATCCTCCTCAATAATATAAATGATGGGCATCATGTGCCGAGCACAGATTTAACTATAGAAATTAAGGTATTTTCAGGAGTTATGCTGAAAGAAAGATGTAGTAGTTAGAAGAAATATTTCTTTAAAAAATAATTTCTTCTGCTTTAATATTCAGGAAACAGATAAAAAAAAAATTGGCTAGTTTAAGGAATGTAAAGTAATGAATTTGCATTTGTTTGTTTGTTTTGATGTTTTTTATATTTACTTTATATCCCATTGTGTATATGCTGTAAACGTAATGAAAAATAAATGTATTATCCTCACTTCTCATTTCTGTGGCGGTAATCATGCCAGAATTATAGACTTGATGGACTATCTGTGATCTGTCGTGAAGCTGTGCCTCTCATTTATTAGGGCTTCAGCACCTTCACCCCCACATACCAGGTTATTGTTGTGCCTGACTGTGAACAATGTGTGTGTGTGTGTGTAAACATTATTTATAAACATGCAAAAATGGGGTATAAACAGTGTGTTAAAATATTTGTTTTGGCTAGTGCATGAGGAAACGAGCCAGTTTCATATTTATTTAAAAGTACATGTAAATTTTTGCTTGCCTTTTTTAGCCTGTGATAATCTTTCCAATTTCCTTCTAAGGAATTTACAAAATGTTGGTTATAACTTACTTTGTTCCCCAACAGAAAGTGGATCCTTCTGAACGGCCGCCACCCACGGACTCCCGCAGTCAACTGATGGACCAAATTAGATCAGGAATTAAGCTTAAGATTGTAAGTTACATGGGTTATTCATAACTTTTGTAATGTAACCTACAACCTTTCTCAAGGTACTGTGTACCGTGTTCATGTTCTCAGAACATTGTGTACGGTATCTTGAGAAAGAATGTAGGTTACATCCAAAAATTCGGCTTTTAATACATTTATACATATACAGTACCGTATCGAGTCTTTCTGTCACCTTCACAAATTCTAACACTATAAATGTCTAACTTGGCCTAGGATAGGTAACCGATATGCAATACACCTTTCTACCTTAGAACTCGGTAACAAGCTATAACATAAGTTTATTCCTGTTTCCTGAATCCCAATTCTGTCAAGTCCTCCTTGTCTGTTTTTATGTTATCATGACTTTACTAGTAAAATCTGAAAATATATTTTATCAGAGGAAATAATATTGTTGTATCTTAGGTGGAGGAGCCTGGTGATGGTGGAGGTGCAGTCAAATCATCTGAACCCAAGCTAGAAGGACTGGCATTGGACCTGCATCGAGCACTGACTAGTCGTGCGCTAGTTATACAGTCTGATGATGACAGCTCTGATGACGACGACGACGAGGAAGATGAGTGGGATGATGATGATACTTGAAAAAAGGGAAAGATTTGCAAGAAGAATTTATATTGGTGTATAAAAAAGTAGGCTTAATCTGCATTCAAAATTGAGGTATCGGTATATATTTCCAACTCTGTTAGTGATAGAAAGAATGAAAATTGTATTTTGAAAGCTTATTTAAATTTGTCGCTGGGTTATTTTTATAACGGGTAAATAATTACCCATATTACACATAATAATTACACATACACGTAAATAATTACTATAGGAAAAAAGCTCTTGAGAAAACTGTTGTAAATAATGCATAGAACATGTAAAGTAAGACCAACAAAAATTATTGAATAATGTTAGTTGTAGATGCTTCATTGGAATTCTTTTCTTATTGGCACAAAACTTGTTATTAAAGACGTTCCCTTCTTTATACGCAGGTGGATGCAGGTAATGTATATATAAAGTAAAATATACATATACTGTGCTTTATACACAAAGCATCTACAACTCTAGCAACTCACAAGTTTAAACTGAGTGAGAGGAAGGTTTGGTGGAGTTCTTTGTGAAATTCCTAGGAAGGATCACTCCTAGTCATATTATTAGCATCATGGCTGACAACAACACATTCTTTGAGTGAGGATGTACCCCATGATCCAGGGTACACTGGTCAATCTCAAATTACTTGCACCTATCAAAATTATTTTTATCATTTTTGAGTGTGATCATTTGAATCTACAGTAGCAGTAATTATTTACATAACATGTAAGCATATTAAAAGAAGCCATTAGTGTGGCTTCTTTTATTATATTTAATTTTGCTTAATTAATTAAAATAATTATTATGTTCTGTGGTATAAGAGACTGGCATGTAAGTTTTTTTAAAGAGTTCTGACCATTGGCAAATCAAGGAATGTAAGCAATAATATTATTCATACACAATGTTGCTTTTGTTTTAGATGGGAAACATTTGTTTGAAATTCATTTAAGGTTTATTGCATTAGCTGAATCGTATTGAAGAATTATAATTTAGTATGTTATATTTATCTGGAGACTGTTTTAAATGTAAAAATTCTTCCCAAATACAGTACATATTGAGGACCTTTTGAACATCCATCAATAGAGACAGTGCTATATAGTCTTTCTGGCTTGGTGCCTTCTTTTGATAATTATATAGTGTACTTTTTTTTGTACTCCTCCCATATGCAATACACAAGAAATATGTATACAGTACAGTATATTCTTTTCAGATCTGAATTTGTCATGGCTTAATAAATAAGTAAAATAAATTCTGTTATATAAATTTTGTACATACTAGTTTGTGTGACTGAACAGTAGTTTCAAAGCGTTATATAACAAAGAGTGCTGGGAAGACGGGACACCACGAGCACAGCTCACATCCTGTAACTACACTTAGGTAATTACTTAGGTAATTTCCCTAGATATTAACCCCTTGGAGAGCGGCTATTAAATAATGGTCACACCTGCCTGTGTGCATAATATGAAAAAAAAAACTTTTTTTTTTATTGTAGAATGATTAATTTGTAATGTAAAATGTAAGAAAAACATAAAAATATTTTTATGTGCATTTTTACTGGGTGGAGAAGCTGTGAAAGGCTGCACCGTGGACATGTGGTCTGGCATCTGTCAACACACGATGCCAACTTTGCTGTGCTGATACTGAGGTGTGCGAAACATGGTTTTTATTTGTTCTCCTTGGATGTTTAATTGATTGTTTATCACTTGTTTCTATTTATTTACAAGATTGTGTGTGTAATAACTTAATCATTCACATAATCACGTGTGTAAAACCCAGACAATAATAGTTCAAATCATCATATAATGATAACTGCCTTACCCCATGTACTATATCAATATTTGGTGATAACCGCTCTCTAAGTGTTAAATGAAGCACACAACTTTGGCAGGTTGATAATAAGGCCTTCAATATTACTGCACCCTCATAACAGCCTGTACTTGTAATGTATCTGAATGAGGTTCTGGGAGTTCTACTTCCCACGCCCAGTCCTGGGCCAGCCTTGACTTGTAAGAGAGTTGAACATCCGGTCCAACAGTATGTTAGTTGGAGTGGCCCACAGGCTCTCATATTCAGTACAGCTCGGTTGGTCCGGCACTTCTTACAAAAAAAGTGTCCAGCTTTTCTTGAAGACTTCCATTTTTGTTCCAGCAATATTTCTTATACTTGCTGGGAGGATAATAAACAACTGTGGACCTCTGATGTTCACACAGTACTCTTTGATTATTCCTATGTCAACTCTATTCTTCACTGGCTCTATTCTGCATTTCCTTCAATATTGTTCACTCCAACATGTTATTTTACTTTGTGACTTTGGGACGGGACTCTAAAGTATTTTCCATGTATCTGTATATATTGTTTTATACCTCTCTTGTCTCCTTTGTAGAGGTTTTATTTTGAGAGCTTTGAGATGATCCCAATAATTTAGGTGCCTTACCATGTCCATGCATGCCGTATATGTTTTCTGTATTCCCTCTATTTCAGCAATCTCTCCTGCTCTGAAGGGGAGAGCGAGTATCAAGCAGTACTCGAGGTGGGAAAACTCTGGTAATTTAAATAGTATGAGCATTGCAATGGGACCCTTGAATTTGAGGATTCTTGTAATCCATCTTATCATTTTTTAGCTGATGCTATATTTACTGTACTTGGTTATGCTCCTTAAATGTTAAGTCATCAGATATCATTATTCGTAGATCCTTTACATGTTGTTTTCCTACTATGGGGCAGATTTGATTGTGTTTTGTACCCTGTATTTTGCTTCAAGGCCTTCATTTTTACCATACCTAAGTACCTCGAAGTTATCACTGTTAAACATCATGTTATTTTCTGTTGCCCAATCAAAAACTCTTATTAATATCAGCTTGTAGTTTTCAGTGTCTTCTACAGAAGTAATTTGCATGCTGATTTTTGTGTGATCTGCAAAAGATGACACGAAGCTATGACATGTATTTTTGTTTATATCTGATATGTGAATAAGGAAAATGGTGCAAGGACTGTGTCCTGAATTACAGATCCGTTAACTGTGCTTGGACTCGATATTTTTTAGTTGATTGTTACTCTTGCATTCTGTTTGATAGAAAATGTAATATTCATTGCCCTACTTTACCTGTTATTTCCCCTTGACCTCATTTTGTGGGTTATCAATCCATCAATCCAATGTCCATCAATCCATGGTCACATTCGTCAAATGCCTTGCAAAGTCTGTGTATACCACATCTGTATTCTGTTTTTCTTCTAATGCATCAGTGATTTTGTCATAGTGGTCATTATCTTCCCACTCTAATTCCACCATATTGTTGTTTAAATGCAACCTCTTCCTGCCTTTGGAAATATGTTTGTGTTTATGAAAAAGTGACAAGATGATGCAGCTGCTTCACAGTTATGGAAATGGGTCTAAACAAGCGAAGGTAAATCACTTACATGTGCATCCTCAGTATCAAGGTTAGTGGCTACATTGATCTACTTCATTAGGAGTCCTGTTGAGCATTTTGGGTGCCAACCTGGAGACTTCGTTGTTTGCCTTTTACACTTAAGATTTGTGTGAGTACTGTATAATGTAATGTATGTACAGTATGCATATATGTATGTACAGTATGCATATATGAATGCATGTATTCCATAATGTTTATTAAACCTGTGTTCTTCCAAGAGCTTTAGAAACTAGTCTGTCTAGTGTTTTATTGAAAAATGTATATATTTTATAGAATAAAAGTGTCATGTTCATTAACCTTGTTAGGTGGTTGAAAAGTTAGACTAAAAGTTTGAAGTAGACATGAATTTGCATACATTTGTACGTAACATATGCACCCCCTCCCTCTCTTCCCCACACGCACACAGACATACAATATTTTTGGTGAACATTATAACATGTGTGCACTCCCTAATCATGGCATGCACAAAAATGTGCTAACTCTTTTCGTATGGAAAAGATAATTATACACTGTGTAGTTGTACATATGTACATGCTTGGGTACATATGTTTGTTCACATTATATATTTATACATATGTATTATATATATATATATATATATATATATATATATATATATATATATATATATATATATATATATATATATATATATAAATAAATAAATTATTTTATTGTATTGCTACAGTTTACAAAGAACACACACATATATAATAATATAACAACCAGTGTTTGAAAACCTTGTCCAGCTCTTCGGAAGTTGAGTGCATTCTCAAGATACTGCACGAGTTTTCCCTCTGAACTGCGACACTGAGGCGCTGAAACAGAAAACTGGCTGCTCTTGAGTCTTTAGTTTTCCCAATGAGGTCCTCGCCCACCTATTTAAGGAACTTTAGTGTACATTTACCCCCAGGGGCCCAGAGTCTCGGAGCCTATCAGCACGAACCTTTAACAACGTTCTAGGTCCCTGTACTTGTTGGTTTTCTGGGTCTCTGAAGGTGGCTGCCCCGCCTTCCTTAACTGTGCTGTAAGGTAGATAGGCATCAGCCAATGTAAATGCACACGTGTTATATATATATATATATATATATATATATATATATATATATATATATATATATATATATATATATATATATATATATATATATATATATATATATATATATATACTTGTATATAATATATATATTATAATATTTCTTTTATTATATATGTGTGTGTGTGTGTGTGAATGGGTGTATGGTGTTGCATTTGTGCATATTGGTATATGCCAGGCAGTATGTGTTGCTCACTGTCATTCATTCATTATCGGGCAGTAGACTGGGTATCGGGGTTCTTTTATATACCCAGTATTAGTTTCCGGATATTTTTATATGGAGTCTTTAGTTAATATTATAGGGGTTAAAAACTTAATACAGTACAGTACTTTTATTTGTTCTTAGGACTGAGAATGTTTAAAATTTACCCCAAAATCTTATTGTTTTATTAAATACTGTTTTCTTGATGTAAAATGATTTGCAGATACTGTACTGTAATTAGAAACTTGGAAGAAATTGTATTTGTTAAATGCATACTTATTCAGTATCTTTTGTGAATTAAACTGTTATTAATGATCTGAACAGAATTGGAAGACAATATTTTGAATTGTTTACTTCTTTCTATGAGGTGAAAATTGAATGGTAGTTTGCCTATTACTCTTTAAGCTAACTGTGGTTCAATCCTCGTAATGAAAATGAGTTTCTGGAACTCTCACCACCTCACTCTTAATGGGAACATTGTGTACTGATGTCTCTTGAAAATATTAAATAACTCTGCAGGGTATGTATTTTTAAATATCATGTTTTTTATACATATTTAGATATATTTTTTAGATTGATATGTCCATATCTTTTATCATTTATCAGTGTTCATTACTTGCTTTAAGGTTTTTAAAAAGCTTTCGGTGCCCCTTACAAATGTCTTTTGTTTTAGTGTTTTACACATTCTGTTTGGGAATATAACATACAGATAGTAGTTAGTGATTAGCTCAATCTGCTTATAACCAACTGGAATTGAGTTGGATTTCATTGCAGGACTAGACATTTGGGCATGTTGCCGTACACCCATTGACTCTGTCCATCTAGCAGTAAATAGGTACCTGGGAGTTAAGTGGCTATTGTGGTTTACATCCTGGGGTAGATTGATCATTGGCTTAGGGAAATTTGGGTAAGCCAAATAGGCTTCCTGTCCATAACATTGGGAATCCATAACTTTTGAAGAATCTCTTAATTGGGTTTATCAAGCTTTGTTTACTGAAATCTCACCTGCACTAAATATTATTATTTTCAGCTAATTAATACTGTGTAATATAATGCAGTACACTTTTTTTGTAGAAAATAATAAAAAAAACTCATTACTTTCAGTTAAAGTATACAGTGTGTGTTAGCTATGCTTGGGACTAAACCTGTTAGCATTACTGGGATGTGGAGTGCTTGTGCCTGTCTCATGTTTGACACTATAAATGGTATAGATGGGTAATATCCTGAATGATTAGGATTAGTTAAATCTTAAGAGTATGGAGGGAGGTAAAGTAAGTGAAGTATACTTGTCTATGTGATTGACTAGTCTGTATTGCAGGTAAATATTTAGCTAAAATGAAAGGAATAAATAGTTGAGAATTGTGTTATGGAGAACATGTACAGGAGACTGCACATGAAACACTACTGTATAATAAATTTTGTAAATTAAATTGCTTCTTATATCCTTTGCAGAAATTTTATATGTAAAATGTATATAAACTCTTAGGTAGTATATTAAGCTGATTCCTATACATATATGTAAGGATCATTTCCTATAAACATTTGAATACAATTCATTTAACCCAAAAACATGTCTTCAATAAACAACTGATGTGTGTATATATATATGGACCACAATCATTGGTCTAGTAAGACAGAAACAAACGAGTAACAATTAGTGGGTCAGCCAAAGGCTTAGGGCACGTGCAGGAGTAGCCCTGAAGACAAAATTGGTCTGGTGGTTATGGTATTCTGTGCACCAAAGGGTGATCCTGGGCAGCAGGGGTTCAAATCCTCTGGTTGGGTCGATGGAATTCTTTTTAATGATTAATGGCTCTCACTTTCATGCAACCTTTGTGTCTCATATAATATATATTTAATTTATATGTAATGCATATATATATATATATATATATATATATATATATATATATATATAATATATATATATATAAATATATATATTAGCTAAAATGAAAGGAATAAATAGTTGAGAATTGTGTTATGGAGAACATGTACAGGAGACTGCACATGAAACACTACTGTATAATAAATTTTGTATAATTATATATATATATATATATATATATATATATATATATATATATATTATGCAATTGACGATCACAAAACACTGATCATTTTATGCGGAAAATCCACAGAGAAAAATGAAAGGAGGTAACGTTTCGACTTGGTTAAAGCCTGAGTTTGGTTTGACAAAGGCTTTAACCAAGTCGAAAACGTTACCTCCTTTCATTTTTCTCTGTGGATTTTCCGCATATATATTATATACATATAATTTTTTATTTTATATTAGGGGTACCACCTCTGGTGCAATTGCAGGGACCCACATCCTCGAAGAAGAAAACAAAGAGCATTCAGAGAAGATCTTGTGGATTCTCACTGAATACTTATTCTTTTNTCAATGCAAGGAACTTAAAAACTTTCTGATCCAGAGTGATAAGTGAGAGAATTTTAGAAAGATAATTATTATGCATAGACAATCTTAATCTTAAACAGCAGTGTCATATGTATCCAACACAAAGAATATCTTGAAAATGAGAGGTTACCCTACATGTTGAGAGAGAGCTCAAGATACTGTTTATCCAAACATGAATGGATAACAAATTCATTTAGTACTGAAACACATCCTTAGGCTATGTTATATTAAAACTTAAGTATTTGGGCCTAAGTTAGGTTAAGGTAGATGTTTAGGTTCTGTTGACAATTGTATAGAAACCCCCATGTGTTTGGGAGCATTCCACGTCTGTCATCGACCAGGGTTCGGCACCCAGAAAGGTAGGCATAACAAAAACCCCCACTGGTAAGAAGTTTGACAAAATTGAGACGTTGACACAGTGAGTGTCCCCGCGCTGGTCTCCTCCACCCCGCTGTCAAGCGGGAGTTGCCACAAAGATATTATTACCTAATTATTTCAATGTCTTTGATTTTTATTGTTTTTTTTTTTTGTGCAGTAGTATTGTTCATGGTGTGTAGGTGTGTAGTGTGATATATTTATACAGTACTGTATAATAAATGTGTGAACCATCGCTATACTCAAAAGTATGGTGTGCATATTAGTGATTCAATTCTTATGTTCATAAAACAATAAACAAATAGTTTTGCTGTTTTTACATGCTATAAACATCATATATGAGTACAGTATCTGCATGTTTTGTTCACCATAGTGAACCACTAAGTTTTAAGGCTTGTGGCAAAATTGATAATGGCAAAATTAGAGAAGAGAGAAACAACAAAGGTTCACAAAGCAAACCGTCATACCTTCAGCTTTGTTCCGACACCATCAGTACCAGATATTAAAATGGGATCACTGTAACCTGCTGCCTGGAGGTCAAACAAGCCCCAAATGATCCCAGGCTACCCATCACACCTGGACGATAAGTGGCAGCTGCCATATCTTTAATGGCAGACACTACAGCATCTCCTGCAACAATGTCCACACCACAGTCACGGTACGTTAGTCCACCTTGCCCTCTAGTTAACCTGCATAAGGAATACTCAGGGTACCACAAAGAAAAGAACATCCGGAATAATTATACAAAAAGTCAATTTAACAATCATTATCTCAATCACAACTTTAATGGGATAAGGGAAGTATCACCACATACAGAAAAAAAATTACAAATTCAGCATTCATACATATTACATACTTGGTGAGAAATAAGCATCAAATTCCAGCAAATTATCCACATCAGCATCCCACTACAACATAAGATTAAGTGTACAATGTTTCTAGCAGTTGTCATATGCAATACAAACAATGCATTCACTATCCTCCTTACAAATCACTGCCACCTAGTCTTTTCCTTTACCATATCCTCGTGTGTGCTGCTCACACTCAATCTCTGCTCCCTACACACACACACACTTCAGGTCCACCCATCTCTTACAATTTTAGATTTACGTGTTATGGTCCCGTGACACTGCATCATATATATTGCTAATTTAAACTTTCAAGAAGATTGTAATTATATTTTAACATTTAAACTTTTTTAACTTCTAACAGCTTTTATTTGCTTAGTGCTCTTCCTTCCTAACCCAACCAGTCCAATTTTTGCTTTTACTAACATTTAAAGCTTTTGCATTTAAATTACAGTATATTTCAATGTTATCGACATTACCTTTGCATCAAGATGCCCAGTAGTCTTAAAATACTGAACAGTTTCATAAATGCCCTGATGGTCTATGGCATACTTTCAGATTGATGTCCCTTGGTAATGGCTCAGTTTGAAAGGTATAAATTGAATCAAAGCATAGAAAAAACTGAAGACCAAAGTTCATCCTAAAATAGCCTAGATGAAAGTTCCAAGCATTATAAGTACAAATAAACTCATGATAAATATTAATTACTTCATAACACAATCCACCTTTTGTGGAGCTTTAGTCATCTAAAATAGATGACAAGCAGCAGCTACAGGGAGAACTATCAGGCTGCTTCATCCCTGCACATTACCCACAATTGTCAGATTTGGACCAGAACTAATTATAATATCAGCTAAACATTTATTAACTCTTGTACAGGCGATGAGTCACAATAACGTGGCTAAAGTATGCTGACCAGACCACACACACTAGAAGGTGAAGGGACGACGACGTTTCGGTCTGTCCTGGACCATTCTCAAATCGACTTGAGAATGGTCCAGGACGGACCGAAACGTCGTCGTCCCTTCACCTTCCAGTGTGTGGCCTGGTCAACTCTTGTACAGTACTGCAACCTTATATTCTAGCATTTTCTAGTGAACTAAAACAATTTGTCATTTTGCTTCATCCTCTCGAACAGAAAAATAATACTGTATTCCCATTAATAAAGTGAAATAAGTATTTTATTAAGTACAATATTAAAATTATAATTCTGCATTTTAATGAACTGAGATAAAGTCATTGTGAAAATTGTTCATATCTGTGTACCAGATCATTGTACTTTGTCATTTATTGGATCTACTGCTCAGCCTCAAGTAGCTTAGGGGGCACCATGTGAAAGAAGCCAAGAAATGGTCAAATATACCATACTACAGTATTCATTATTATAGTATAATTTTTATAAATTCATTGCTCTATGTGCAACAACATATGACTTTAAAAGAGTATTGTATACCTAAAATTATGTAATTACACTGTACTTCTGTGTGTCTCTCTCTCTTCAACACACAATGTCTTGAATGCAACGCTGAACAAAAATATAGGTGCATAGAATGTGAAAAGTAAAAATTAAAGGTAAAAATTGTCCTGCAATATAGGAGTAACCAGTCTTACCTAGCAATAGCTTTGGCAGCGATATCCTTTCTGAAGAATGCTCCTTCAAATGAAACTTTGCTTGCTATCATTGTAGCCTTGGAGGCAGCTGCTACAAGACTGGGATCTGTGACAGTAACAGCCAAGACACGACCACCCGACGTGACAAGTGCGTTTCCTTCCAGCTTTGTGCCAGCATGGTACACCCGCACCCCGGACTCCTTCAATGCTTCAGGCAGTCCTGTGGAGGACAATGGAACACTCGCACAGAGTATTTGAATCCTTAGTGCTAGATATTTATCAAAACAAACAGGTTACAAAAATAATGGTATACAATACTGGTGAACCATCATTGAGTACAGAAACAATAATAGGCTCAAGATCTCTGTAGCCAATGATGAGGCTGTCTATGAAGACCCCCATATGGTTGCTGGCCATATCATTGAAGTTTACCCTGACAGCGATGTACACATAATCCACAATGCCATGCCATGTTAAATTAATCATCACAACAAAACCCAATATTGAAATGACTGGTATATAAAGTCCAACATTTATTTTTATTAACCTAAATATTTTATCTTAGTTACAATATCAGTTTATTTTATTTTTGCTAAAATTTTTGTTTCTTTTGTCAGTGTTTCTATGTTAAATTGTTTATTAGAAAACATATGCACCTCTGTGTGAGTGTAAAGTTTTTTCCGCACATTTTTATGAGGGTAGTGTCCTACACCCCCACGAGAACACAGAGGAGCTAGACTTAACCCGCTGAGGGCACATGTTGGGTGCACTGGGAAGAACCCAACCCTCACTGTGTGAGGGGTGTTTACCCTGGTTTTCTCAGTGTGACTGGAGTACAGTAGTCAATCTGGTGAATGAAATTATTCCCTGTTGTATTACGTCCCATTCCCCTGTGCCCTTTTATTAAATATAATACACGCCACTGTTGGCTTGTTTAAGTCACGCAAATTCAAAACATTGTGCCGGCCACTGAGTGTTTACTCTCGTGTTGATGTGTTTCGTCATAATTTTCCTTTGTTCTGTTCTGTATTTCTAAGTTAAAGTAATGCACATATATTGGAAGTAACTAAGTGACCAAGTGAGGAAGAGGGTTCTGTTCAGTCTTTATTATTGAGCAAGCAGAAGTAAATCCAATTTCTCACATCATCCTCCTCCTCCTCACAATATCTACAGTTTTTATATACTGTACACTCCACAATATCTATAGTTTATTTTATACATGTTATATGCCAAAATATCCACACCTTTATATACTGTATACCTCACAAGCTACACATGGGCAATTATTGTTTTTCAAATCCTGAATTTGAAAGATTGTTATTCAATATATCTTACAACTGTTTAAAAGTGTGCTTGTTCTAAATAAATTTCATGAGAGAAGTATTAATGGAAAACATGCAAAAATGGTATATACAGTATACTGTATTAAAAATAAACACAATTTTCTACCTGTTATCAGTTTGCCTTTTGGGTAGGTTCCTGGATAGCCGCCACTGACCAAGCACACAGCCACACAACTCTTCGTCTCGTCAAACTTAACAGGAACCTCTGCCAGTCGTCCTTCAACACATCCCTGTATTGTAGAGCACAAAGTTATAAACTAACTTTCAGAAAAAGGGAGCAAACCTAAAATAAGTTTGTGCTACAAATACAAAGTCTGAGCGTGTGGAACCTCTCCAAAATATAACTTCTTCCTACAACACACACACACTATGAAATGACAGCTCTTCTCACCAAGATAATGTCATACAAGTCTGACTGCAAAAGGGGTAGGAGAACTTGGGTCTCGGGGTCACCAAAGCGACAATTAAATTCAAGCACTTTTGGTCCTGAGGACGTCATCATGAGACCTGCATATAATACACCTGAAATGAACATAAACCATAGGTAACTGGAAATGAACATAAACCATAGGTAACTGTAAATGAACATAAACCATAGGTACCTGTAAATGAACATAAACCATAGGTACCTGTAAATGAACATAAACCATAGGTAACTGTAAACATTCAATGTTGAGTATATCAGAGGGTTGTGTTGATACCTGCTAATATGTCAATCTCAACCACATTACTTGATGAAATCAATAATACCATGAACATGCTGTTCATCGATTTAGCAGACGTTCAAGTAAGTGGTGGACTAGGATACCAAAGATCATAAGCATAGAGTAAACTGCAGAACGAATATAGGCTCATGTGAGGCAGCTCTAATTTATAAACCAACCACACACACACTCAAATATTTCCTAACCTACGTTTGAAACAATCAAGCAACTTTACATACAGTATGAACCTGGGAAGACATGTCATATTTAAAACCATGTTTCCAAACCAGTATTTTGCCATGCCTTTTCTGACTAAACTTTTCCAATTTTAAAACAATTGATCTTATAATGTTGTAAAACACCAAGACACTGCTCTTATAATACTCAGAATAATAATCTATAGGGAGTAAGTGCAAACTTACCCACAAAGGGAGTTCCTTCCTTTCTCAATCCATCAATAGTTTTCTGAAGCACACTTTCCTTAATTGTTTCATGTTCTAGTTGCGAGAGATGTGGGCAGGGGCAGTAAGCTCCCATTCCCCCGGTGTTTGGTCCCTGATCACCCTCTTCAAGCCGCTTGTGGTCCTGAGCTGGAGGCATCACAGCTATAGTATCTCCATCAGTGAAGCACAACACCTGAAACCCAAGCATTGCTGTGAAAAGTTTACTAAAAGAATTTTTAGTAAAATTTCGTATAATAATTTACTGTACTAAAACATTTTTTCCAAGTTTCAGATGAATCAGACCTCTTAAAATGGCAATAATATTCTTTACAGGATAATATACACATGATGAAACCTCATTTATTGCTCATAGTATTTTGTACAGTCAACATGTACTGTACATTATAGCTGCCCTAATTTGTATAATCAAATGGCCCTTTTGAGTGTATAAGAAAAGCAGAAAGCTATAATTCCTCATTCACCAGCAACTTTCTTATAATGTTTCTGGGGCTAATGCACCCAAATTAATTATATGATTATGAGACAATTGGCTTAAAATAATATTTGTTCAGAATGCTGAGCAAGTGTTGAACAAACTGGTACAGTAAAAGAATGTGGAACACTGTATGACACGATTAAGCAGCAGCAAGAACAGTTGATAAAAAAAAGTAGCGTTGAACGTAATGTAATAAAACGCCATTTTCTTGGAAAGCCCCGGAGGCTCCCTGAAGCTATCCGAACTCATGTGTTCGATATTAGTTTCGGGTCATCAGTCACAGGAGACCTTATGTCTACTAAGGACCACAAGCCAGAACCTGGCCCCTTCAGAGAGGCGCTAGTCCTTGGTAAGCATAAGGGCTCCTGTGACTGATGACCCCAAACTAATATAGCTCATATTAGTTTGGATAGCTTCAGGGAGCAAATGGGGCTCCCCACAGAAAATGAGGAATGTGTGGATACAAAGTGAATAAGAGGACCAAGAAAACTAAAATACTTGTACTATCTGATAAAAATAAGAGGTTGTGTTGGGTAGTAAACACTGGAGAATATGCAAGGCAGGGTCACCTAACTGTAAAGGCAGACAGGGTGCTACAAGAAAAATACATGATGCTCTTTAAAAGGTGATGCTGCAAGAAGATTGGTTGAGAAGGTAATGGAAATATGGGAGAAAGTTAACTGGTGAAGAAATTAGGAACAGGTACAACAGTGAAGAAGCTGAAGTGTGTGCTTGAGAATTACATATATTATATATAAACTAGATGGAGTACCCAGCAGTGTCTTAGTCTCTTCCCTACACACCCTCCTAGGTACCTATGTCTCCCCCCCCACCACCACCACACAAACACCCTCCCTGTCTCTTCCCATACACCCTTCCTGCTTTCCCTCCATCATTAACCTAAATACAAACATCCTCCCAATCCCCACCCATAACATCCTCTCATCTCCACCCCAATCACCTTCATATCCCCTCCCCCAAAACCCTACAATCCCCACCTCCCTCAACCACTTCCTGGGCATCCTCTTACAGGTGGAATAATTACAGACTAAGACTGACTGCCTGACTCAGACTCCATGCCTTACTGAGTTTGACTGAGAATGCCTGCCTGCCTGCCTGCCATACAACAGCAATGGCAGGGGAATAGGTGAAAGAATAAACATGAGAATCAAAGGGATGGCAAGTTTCAAGGAAAACAACACCACACTAGTCTATTGCCAACACTAATTGCTCAAACACCTACATATGAAATTACGTTGCTCTATTAGAATTTTATTTTCTAAGAGGATTAGCTCTTTATGAGAGTGATCACAGTACTGCTGACTGGGGCAGTGTGGATCTTAGCATGACATTAGTGGGTTATGTGAACATTTTGATTGATTTTATAGTGGATTGACACACAAACGGGAACTTGGGAGGCTATTTGGATGGATGAGTTCGTATAGTGTATATTTGTGTAACGAGGACTCCCTGTACTGTAAATGAAAAAGCAATGCAAAGAAGAGTGTAAGTTAATAAATTGTAAGATTGAGGAATGTACAAAATGATTTGATCAAATTTAATAAATTTATGATTTTAAACTAGTGAGGGTAAGTGGTAAGCAAGTGAGGGTAAGAGAAGAAGATGCAGCCTGAGAATATGGGCAGACATGGTGAGTGAATGTGATAAAGCAGGAATTGTATGTGAACTGTGCACTGGATGTGGTGGGAATCAAGATTAGATGGCAGCAGTTTGTGAAGAGGAAGCATGTACATTTTTTTGTATATGACCTATATTGAGCACAGTACACCTAGTCTTAAGAAGCATAGAGGTGCTGCTGTGGAGGAGTTGCTAGTGAAGTTTTTTTTATGGGATGCTATATTGTAAGACATGTAAAAAGACTTACTTTTTCTTATATAGTACAATCACCTTTTTCTCAGGGCTGATGATGCTATCCCACCCCACAATAGCGAGAAATGAGAAAATAATACAGTAATAATTAAAATACAACAATGACAAATACATATATACTTAGTTGATATGTCCTGAAAGTATTTAAACTCACTAAAAGACTGAATTTTCCTATCTAGGAACTAACATGACCACAAAACACTGACAACAAAAATAGGGCAGTTAAAAGCATATTCAACTTTATAATAATGTAAGAGGAAGAATTGACATAACTATCCTGTTTGACATTAATCATATAAATATACTACCATGGGTGAAACTAGATCATCTAGGATCATTTATTGATACTTACAGAAACTTCTTCTCCAAGTAGCAACTCCTCTACAATTATTGTCTCCCCTGCAGTGCCGAAGCTTTTACTAACAGTATCTACAGCTTCCATTGCAGCTGCAATAGAACCTGCAACAACGACACCTTTCCCAGCTGCCAGTCCTGAGGCCTTTACCACGTAACCTGGCCATGACCCGCTATGGGAATTATGAAAATTATTACCAATACATGTTAATACAGTAATGTATTAAGTCTTCTTAAAGTACATTTCAAATACCACAGAACCATAACTAACATTTTTGATGTACAAGTTGATAATTCTTACTTTTTTATAAAGTCTTTAGCTTGTTGAGGATTGGTGAATGTAGAGTAGCTGGCTGTTGGCACTCCATGACGAACCATGAAGTCCTTAGCCCATGCTTTGCTGGACTCAATCTGTGCTGCTTCTCTACTTGGTCCAAATACCTATAAAAGTACACAACAATTATCTTTTGTACTATTGACCCTTCCAAGGATGCAACCCCCACAATAGTTGACTAACTCCTAGGTACCTATTTACAGATAGGTGGACAGAGGCATTAGACGACGAGAAGCGTACCAAACCAATTCAGTCCTATCCCTATAGTAGGTACTAAAATCATATCCAGCTGAAGAAAGAATTCCTCGATTCTTTACACCAAGCATATTTCACAATACAAATGCAGATTGAAATGTAGGACTGAGAACAGGAGATGCTTCTCCACCCACAGGGTTATAAACCAATGTAACTGCCTACCCACCGAAGCCGTAAATGCCAAAACTCGGACAACCTTAATAGTCTAGCCCATACTGTATAAAGTTTGTCTCGTTCACTTTTAATCAAGATTTGATTAACTATTGCAATCCAAATAAAATTAAGACTAAAGTTGTAAGTTGGAATTGGAGAGTTTTCCAACCTTTACTGCAGCAGCAGTGAGTGTGTTGTTCAGACCAGCTGCCAGCGGGTCCTCAGGACCTACGACCACCACGCTCACTTTGTGTTCACGACATACATCAACAACTGCCTGGAAAATACTAAAGTTGCACTGTGGTCATCTCTCATAACAGCAGTCACTAAAATGGCCATACTATAAAAAAAAAATTATTATTGTACTGTACTTCAGTAACATTTATATACATACTGAACTTACTGAAAAATATATACAGTATGTATAACCTTTGCAGTATTGCATATTTTATAGAATTTATTCATTTTTACAGAAGTATGTCCATAACTTTACACAAAACCACTATAGTTATGCACAGCATTCTGGCCAAACCTTAAAATTAACTTGTGGGTTTACAGAAATTTTAGGTCAATTTACAATACTGTACTGGATGCAAAGAATATTTTAGGTTGATAGCATAAAAAAAATGAAGTACAGTATATTTAGGTTATAATTTTGACGTCAACATTAGTGTGAGTCGGCAATTAAATTATTGAAGCTTGAGAAAAGTAACAGCAAATATGATTAGCATATTTTGAATGAAAACTATAAGAAAACATTCTATATAAGCATTTTTATATAAACATGCTATTGCTTATTTTGAATGAACACTATAAGAAAAACAAAACAAATAATGTAATCCTCTCACCTCCACTAAAGGATACTTATGATGTGCATAATAAATAAAAAATAGGCCTAAAAATGCAATATGCTTCTTACTTGATGATTCGTGATGTCAAGGGGAATGTTTGTGACTCGGGGAATGGAGTGAGTGCCAGCATTACCCGGAGTAACAAGGACTGATGACACTGCAGGCGAGGCAGCAAGGGCAGCAACCATTGCATGCTCCCGGCCTCCCGACCCAAGCACCAGCACCACGCTCATCTGAAATACAGTCATGAATGTTCACCATCCTCACTTATTTTATAATGAAGTCATACTAAATATCCATCATTTAAATATACCCAAGAACAATGTGGTGTGGTGTTGGCCAGGGGAAGCCACGTATGGTGGTGTGGGCCGGGGAGAGTGGCGTACAGTGGTAATTATGGGGCGCGGCATGGAGATACAGTACTGAGGACCCCAGAGGTCACTCAAAAAAAGCACATTACTGCCTGCTAGGATAATATCCCACATCGGGGATTTGAACACCGCTCACCAAGAAGCATGACCGTCGCTCTACCGATCAGTGCAAGAGGTCTCCTAAAGTGTGAGTGTGTGTGGGCTGGGGGAAGTCAAGTACATAGGTGTGGGCCATGGGGAGCAGTCTATGATGGTGTGAACCGGGGAAAGCCATGTATGGTGGAGTGGGCCGGAGAGAGCCGCATACAGTGGTGAACACTCTGACACTGAAAAATTTCTTTCTAATGTCTCTGTGGCTCATTTGGGTACCAAGTTTCTACCTGTGCCCCCTGTCAATTCTTCTGAGAATTTTGTAGGCGGTGATCATGTCTTCCCATACTCTTGTCTTCCAGGGACGTGAGGTTTAATTCACATAGCCTTTCCTCTTAACTCATTCTGGTTAAGTGAGTGGACCAGTGTGGTGGGTAGTGAGTAGTGGAGGCTGGGAGCACCACCAACACCCATAGAGTGGTGTCCACCAACACCTCTATGGGTGGTGTCACCCACGGTGGTGTAGACCACTGTCACCCACGGTGGTGTAGACCACTGTCACCCACGGTGGTGTAGACCACTGTCACCCACGGTGGTGTAGACCACTGTCACCCACGGTGGTGTAGACCACTGTCACCCACGGTGGTGTAGACCACTGTCACCCACGGTGGTGTAGACCACTGTCACCCACGGTGGTGTAGACCACTGTCACCCACGGTGGTGTAGACTAGCCTATGTCCGCTCCCAGATTAGGAGTTTTTAGTGCAAAACTATATACAAAAACATTGAATCCGAGGCATTAACATTCGCCTAATAGTCTACCTTGAATAAGGAACAGGTGAGTAGGATTATTAATGATTAATCTGAGGTTATGAGGGGGTAGCGAGGTGATAATCCAGCACTAGAGCGCAGCAGCACCTCCCTCTCTGCTCTCCAGGTCAACACTGGCGATGTTTATCACTGGTCAGACCGGCAACATTCTCACCTGCTGATTCCAAAAGCTATTATTATTTCATATTTTGTATACATTTGTAAAGTGATTTTGTGTCGCTGACATCCCATTATTTCCTTATTTATGTTATGTGGACTTGAGGGTTTGCCTTTGTGAGGGAGGTTTCACCTGAGAGTTTGTTGAAATAATATTGAGGTGTTAAGTTAGTGAGTGGCAGTGGCAAGTGGGCGTCCGTCACGTGGTCGGCAGAGAGGTTCTTCTTCCAGGAATTTTATTTTATTTTATTTTATTTATTAATATATACAAGAGTTTTTACATTCTTGTACAGCCACTAGCACGCGTATAACCAGCTGGCACGCGTGTATATAGACTATGACCTTGTCAAGCACAAGACGAAGCTAGGAAAAAGTTCAGAGGTATGCCACTAAGCTAGTCCCAGAACTAAGAGGCATGAGTTAAGAGGATAGACTGAGGGAACTGCACCTCACGTTGCTGGAAGACACAAGATTTCGGGGAGACATGATCACCACATACAAAATTTTCAGGGGAATTGGCAGGGTATAGACAAGGATGGATTATTTAACACAGGTGGTACACGAACAAGGGGACACAGGTTGAAAATGAGTACCCAAATGAGCCACAGAGACATTAGAAAGAACTTTTTCAGTGTCAGAGTAGTTAGTAAATGGAATGCACTAGGAAGTGATGTGGTGGAGGCTGACTCCATACACTGTTTCAAATGTAGATATGATAGAGGTTGATAAGCTCTGTACACCAGTAGATTGACGGTTCAGAGGCGGGACCAGAGAGCTAAAGCTCAACCCACACAAGGACAACTATTTGAATACAACTAGGTGAGTACTGGATAGAATGGACTTTGGTCTGAGGACGGGGAGTCTTTTAAGCCATATAAACAACTGACGTTGTATTTACTCAACCGTAGTTTTTAAATATACAATCTATTAATTCATCAGTTAATGTAGAAGAAATTAAATTAAAATATTTTTCATGTAATTGTGGTTTATAATCAGAGGAGCAGGTGACGACACACTATTATATGAAGACTTGTGGGGGACGTTGTGTGTTTCCCTTCTTGACTACATTCTCCCCGCGCCATCTGTCAGTTGTGAGACCAACTAGTTATGTACACAACTTGAGTCGGCAAGGCTTACGGAGGACAGAATCTCATGCTCCTTAGTGTATAATGTAGGTTATCGCTGAGACTATTGCTAGTGCTTGCAGGAGGACGGGGGTCTAGTGTGTTTGACGAGAGTGAGTGAGAGAGACATGCTGAGGAGGAAGCCCGTGTCAGGAGACAGGGTGGGGCGGAAGTAGGTCATTATAGGCTGGCGGTGACAATTCACTCCCGGAAACTGTCCAGGAATTAATCCTGGAATTAATCACTCGTTTTTTGACGAGGAGGTGCCGAGGGTGACAGTAATTCCTTCTGTGTATTCACCTAAATGCTCTCGCCTAATTGTGCTTCCATGGGTCGAGCTCCAGCTCCATGGCTTGTGAAACTCAACCTGAACTGATGTATAAGTTTCTGAGCCTGTGGTAGTTTCGTGTGTATGTGTTAAAGAAGTACAGTACTACTTGAGGCAGTATATTTTTGTTTGAAACAAAGGTGCTATGGCTGACAATTTAGCTTTGTGTTTACTGCATGAAGGTTAAAGGTGGGGGGTTGCCCATGTGCCTGCCAGCTGGTGTGGCTGGCAGATCTCCCTTGATATATTGACAAATATTCTGGGGTTATAAATATTTTTATTTTACAGTGGAAAAAGGTGGCAGCCTAGGAGCTGATAATTTGTTTAATGGAGTATTAAATGAACACAACTTGTTCTGGTGTTCTGTTCTGTTAGGTCCTTAAATAAGCTTAAAATGTATTTGTAAAAATGTTGACACTATTTACAGGAAAGCAGCTTGTTCATTGGTTTTCAGGAACAGTGAATCCACCATTCTGCTGTGATTTAATAGGCACCAATAGCCCTGGAAGGATTAATGGGGCTTAATTAATCCACTGAAAAAGCTCCTTGCCAGCAATTTTCACTGGTATTTCTAACCCGTACATTTCCAACCACACTTGCCATGACTCCCCATTACCTGCAGTTAATTGCATTTCTGTTTGGTTCTACCGTCTGTCAATCCTCAGTCCTTTTACCTCATAGTTTCCACCTCTATATTAATCAGCTAATAGATCAGAGCTCTGCTTTGAGGTACAGTATACCATTCAGTACTAAAGAATGGTAGATAACTTCAATACTGTATACAGTACTTTACCATTCTTTAGTATAACACTTGTGACCTGCAACCAGTTCTGTCACTACACCCATCACAACCAGATCTTCCAATAAACCGCAACCTTCATTACTCCTGGTTCAGCCACGATGACGAGCAGATGTCTGGACACACACTGCCTGGGGACTGCTGGAACATGTGAGGAGATTTTACTCCTTGGGTCTCTCTACTGTACTACTGCTGTTAGGATTCGCCTTTGACAACCTGGATTGATGTGACACCTGCTGCACTTATCGTCTGGGGACAGAGGGAAGTTGATAGATTTTCCATTTTCCGGTTGGTTTTTCAGATGGGGAGACAGTGTCTGGCGCCGACTGGGCCAAGAGGTGCCAGAGGATGGAGGGTCTTGGTGGGCAACTGGTGTGTCATTAGGGAATGGTGGGTTTCAAGCTTCTACCCTATCAGAGGTAACTGGAAGACGTTTATGCTTATATGCCCATTTGGGTACGAGTTTAAGATGGGCCATCACATTTGCCGCTACTTTGACTACTCAGTGTTTTCTGTGTGGGATGGGGGTCAGTGCCTGCCTCCCTCAGGGACTCCTGGTGCTCCTCCAAATTCTTGACTACCAGTGTGTGTATCCACCCTAAGGTACTCACCTAGTTGTACTCACCTAGTTGTGAGTACCTTAGGTGTTTTGTTTCTGGTGATGTTGTATATAGATGTTGCTGTTGTATATAACTGTCTGGCTTGCTTTTGACTCTTCAGGGGAACTGTTGTCTAAATCAAACACCACCACTGCAACCTTCAATACAATCGCAACTGTCAATAAACTATACCCTCCATTACAACCACGGATGCCAGTACAACCACAACCTACAATACAACCACAACTGCCACTACAACCACAACCTATAATACAACCACAACCTATAATACAACCACAACCTACAATACAACCACAACTTCCACTACCACC
>WNGS01005451.1:12944378-13012201 GCA_020271785.1 Procambarus virginalis
GGCCTAGGGCCCAAAAAACAGATCCGGTCGCGAACGCGCGCGTGTTTGTGCGCTAATATTTGTACCTACTGGATAAAGTTTCAGCTCGAGGGTCCTGCCTTTCCAGCCCAACTGTTGGGTAATGTGTGCTTTTTGTCTCTCTCCCACTTCAAAGCACTCCCTATTAGTACTACATGCTGTACAGCTAGCCAGGAAGAAGGCAAATGTGTGTGTGTGTGTGGAGCGTTGGTTACAGTATAAACACCAGCCCGGCAGTGTTAGGACCGTTGATCCGCCGTGGTCAGCACCCGCCCGCCCGGGGAGTAGACTGAGCGGTCATCGCTTCATCATCACCATTGTATTCCGGCACCTCACGCCATAAGCGAGAGCGAGAAGTTCCGCGTCAGAGTTTAAATGTGTGATTGAGGATGATTGCGGGCTTAGAATACATGATTTTTGTGCTGTATTGAGCAATTTTCTGGTGCTTTTTTATGCCAGTTAGTCCGGCATGTATTGAGGCGCAATTAACGTATATCAGAGATGGGTAACGGTGTGTATATTCCATAGGCTTTGGTGCCCAAACACCTTGCTGTGGTCCAAGGCTCCGGCGCCACAACACCTGCGTGTTGGTCCCAGGCTCCGGCGCCACAACACCTGTGTGTGTGGTCCCAGGCTGGTGGAAAACCATACTGTCTGTCCATTATTATGTCATTACACTTAGGTGTTCAACCCATTTGTCTTTAACTATTTTTTGTTATGTTTTGACTACCACGCTTGTTAATGACACGGGTCTATAATTTAGAGTTCCTCTCGACTACCGTTTGTATAAATTAGTACTGTGGTTTGCCTTTTTCCATATATCTGCTAAGATACCTGTGCACAAGGATGTTTACAATATTAATTGGAGTGGAATGCTCAGCTCAGTTGCACATTTTCGCAGCACCCAAGGTGAAACTCCATCAGGTCTAACTGCTTATATCTTCCTAGACCCCTTGAGTAATTTTTCCACTTCCTCTTGAGATACGTGTATTCTATGGCATGTTCTGGAACTGGTAATGGGTCCGGCTCTCTGAAATCCTCATTTTGTACAAACACACTTTGGAACTGTTCATTTACCATTTCACACACTTCTTTTCATTCTCGGTAGTCCTGTTCCTCGTTCTCAATCTCTGGATTTCATCTTTTACTTGCAGCTTGCTTTGAAATAACTTATAGAAAAAGGTATGTCTGAGTACTCACCTAGTTGTGCTTGCGGGGGCTGAGCTTTGGCTCTTTGGTCCCGCCTCTCAACTGTCAATCAACTGGTGTGTGTGTTTCCATCACTGACGGCTGTGCACCCATGCGTCTGTCGGTACACGCGCGTGTGTAATTTCATCACGTTTGACTGCTTTAAACGTGACCAGTTCTACTTTTTGGCTAGCTCTTGTTTACCTCCATCCCGCTACCCACTTCCCTCCAGGCAAACAGCCCTTCCCTCCACCTATCAATGTAAACAAACATTTCCTCTCTGACCATCTACAACTTGGCCCTCTTCCCCCTTCCACTTTTTCTCCCCTTCTAACTCTAAGGTTCCGCTACTGATGTTATTAATGTTGTCAGTGAATGCTACAAGCTAGGAGCTGTTATCCTGTGTCAGTTCATTTGAATTCTGGCTCTAGAAACTAATCAGTTTGTATTTATTATGTATATATATACTTTATTTAATGTTCACAATCTCACAGAACAGTGGCGCTCTGAGCGAAGCCGCTGCCCCCTACAAATAAGTTTAAAGAAATTAATTTTCTACAAGTTTATGCTCTTTTCTTTTTCATTTTCTTTTTAATTTTCTTTTTCTCTCTTCCTTTCTCCCTCCCGCGAATCTTGACACCCCGCCTACCTCGACCCATATTCTCGGAATCCAAACATTGTCTTAATTGTCTTACCTATAGGAGCCGCAGAAGGATGGACAGGGAGGCCTTTAATTCCATACACCCTTGATGTGAGACCGTTACTTGAGTATGCAGCTCCAGCATGGAACCTTGTGAACCGTTAACAGAAGCCTGAGAAAGTTCAGAGGTGTGCAACTAGTTCAGTGCCAGGATTGAGAGGCCTCAACTATGAGGACAGGTTGAGAGAACTCTTTCTCATAACCTCAAAGGAGAGAAGAAATAGATTATGATAACTACGTGCATGGTCTTGAGGGGGAATAAAGTGGATAGGGGAAGCCTATTTAAATTAAAAAGAGGTAGGCCAAGGGGACATCAGTGGAAGCTGGATATGCAATCACGTTGAAGAGATGTAAGGAAGTTATCGTTGCCTGTACGTATAGTAGGGAAGTAGAATGCACTGTTGTTGAAGGTTGTTGAAGCCAATTCCATCCACAACTTAAACAAATGACAAAAAACGTTAATATTGAGACGGGTAATTAACGACCAAAATATTGAGGGCTAGGAGGCGGGGCATAAGCAGGCAAAAAAGGGGATGCTAAGAGTTTTTGGTATGTGAAGTTTAGTGAAATGTATCGTAATTGTGCGATGTTTACCTATTAGTGAGACCTGCTATTTATGGCACCTGATGTTTTGCATTTGTGGCAAATGTTTGTATGTGACTGAAGTTCACCTGTGACAATTTTTACATGTGGAACTTGACGTTTTCAAAATTAACTTGTCTTATTGTTTGTTATTGTTGTTGATGGAGGAGTTAATGATGTTGATGTTGCCAAGAAGGGTTGAAAGAGCCAGAAGGAAGCTCACGTAATCCACGCCGCTGGCCCCAGTAGACGTCGACGTTCCTACACACTTCTTGGGTCCCTGTTTTTCATGGTACATGTTAGGGGGGTGCTTTTGCGGACCTGGGGTCTCTCTGTTGGTCTTGGGCTTTTGTAGCAGGTGGTCTAGAAGCTTTTGATGGTCAAGAGTTTGAACTGTTGCTGCTTCTCTGTGTACCATTTTGCACTTTAGTGCCCTTATTAATGCTACAATAAAAGTAGAATCTTGTTTAGAGTTCGTCTTGGCTACTTTTTTTTTCGGTCCCTGTTGATTGAGGGACATTGTGGCCGCGTTCTCTGTGATTAAGAATACACATATATATATATATGTATTCTTACATATTGGCTATACATATGTATAACCAGGAAGTTGGATCACTCTTCGTTGCAGCATCGAAGTCTCTATCCTGATATGTAAGTTCAACATATGTAGGTTTAAGCGTACTGTTTTCCTTCTTGAATACTTCAAACCACTGATCCACGTAAATCGTGCTTTTCTTTACGATTTCTCGGTGAAAAATTATTACTTTGCTTTCCCAGAGTCGAAACCTGCGGAAGTAATCCAAACTTGTTAATTCGTCCAACCGGAGATTCAGTTCTCACTTTATGACGTCTTATAGTCTTGCCTTGCACAGCAACGCCGTAGCCGTCAATACGGTTCTCGTGATACCGACGAAATACGCATGAAGCCTCAGGGCACCATAAGTGTGGATAAATGATTTTAACTAATTTTTGATGGAAAGGTGGTGCGGGAAGGGAAGAAGCGGGTCGGTGGTGAGAATAGTATTGTATGAGAGTTGGGTGCGAGGGGACGTCACCAGTTACGCTTAAATCCCAGTTTCTGACTTAATGGCTTTACGTGGATGGCGTGGCGTGGCTGATCTCCGCGCATGTGATCACTGTGGCACCACCTAGCTTAAAATTGGCTGAAGAATACTGTGTGAGGTACCGTTAGGGCGGTGAGAGGTGTAGGGGAGTGTTGTGTAACGGGGGTGT
Source organism: Procambarus virginalis (assembly GCA_020271785.1). Lineage (NCBI taxonomy): Eukaryota > Metazoa > Arthropoda > Malacostraca > Decapoda > Cambaridae > Procambarus > Procambarus virginalis. The sequence goes on from WNGS01005451.1 coordinate 12,948,100, forward strand.
TGGAGCCATCCAGACGGAGAGTTGGTGCCGTTAGTTTTACATAATTTAGAGTATCTATTGGCAAATGTTTTTGAACAAATAAGATTCTTATAAATTAATTGACATTTGCCTATACAATATATATAATCTAGCTCCCTTCCCTACCGTCAAGGTTCGGCCACCCGTCCACCAGCCTCCATGCACTAGCAACAGCTAATACTTCAGTAACCATCTATGCCGTGCTTGAATACAAAGAATGGTCCGCTGTAGTGATTATCTCTGATGTATACACAAGCCCCTTATCATCAACTCTGATGTCACGCATTAACAAATGCTTGAAGACGGTTAGGTTTACTTAATTTATTATGCACCTCATACCCATATTGTGGGGGGGGGAGTAGTGGAAAGGGTTACAGAGGCACATAATGGGATCAGGGACTGAACCCAATTCATTTAGCTAAGCAAGTTACAAAATTCAATGCACATTGCCACATCAACAATGGGCTCTAGATCGACCTCAAGTACAGGTTCTAAATTAAGCAACTGACATATGTGGAGAGCTAGTGTCACAATTGATATGTTTGTCCTGCACACCGCCCCCCATCCAGTGGGCAGCGGTGAATAGGTTAGTCACTTAGTTACTACCTACATTTAGCAAACTGGGGATATTTGGCTAAAATTTCTGGTAGCAAATAATTTGAATGAAATATTTACACATCTTTGAAACATTTGTTATAGAATTGTCTCTGAATTCACGTATCTTTTCGCACTCCATCACATAGTGACGGAGGGTGTGCGAATAATTTTGTTGACAGTTTCATTTTCTTTAAATTTATACATTTACCCGAGTTTACCTGAGAGCCACTAACACTAGTGGCCTCGACGAGGTCAGGAAGCCGGCGGTTTCTCAAAGGTCCCCCCCCCCCCCCAATTGCCTTGATCTTTTCCAGCTGTACTTTAACAGTTAAGTGTTTTGGCATTTATGTCTCTGGCGGGTGGGTAGTTCCATGGTTTAATAACCATGTGGGTGAAAAAGAATCTCCTGTTCTCAGTCCTACATTATGGCTCAGTGAGCTTGAAACCGTTGCTCCTTGTTTGTGTTACATCTGACCCTTTGAAGAAATTCTCTGGATCAACATCCTTCAAATTGTTTAGTATTTTAAGTTTCAATGAGATCCGGCCTGTCATGCAGTGTTGTTAGCCCAGTGGCCCTCAACTGTTCCTGAACAGATCAAGGCAAATGGGGGGGGGGGGAACTTTGACAAGCCACCAGCTTCCTGTCCTCGTCAAGGCCACTAGGGTTTGTGGCCCCTCAGGTTAATCAAGCCTTCTGAAGATGAGGTCTCCATACTTAAATACAGTAATCCAAATGGAGGCGCACCAGAGATTTATAAATTGACTCACTACCTTCTTTTCCTTAAGGTCAAAGGTATGCTTGATTATTCCAAGTGTTTGGTTAGTTTTTTTTTTTTTACTGCTGCTCCTACCTGCTGTTCAACTTTCATTGAATAGTGAATTTTGACTCCAAGGTCCTTTTCTTCATCGATCTGCTATAATGTAATGTTATTAATTTGGTAGTTGTGACGTGGGTTGTTATGGCCCACATGCAAGGTCTTGCATTTGTCGATATTAAAAAGCATTTGTCAGTTATCTGACCATTTGTGGATTTCCTGTTGAGATCTTTGTAAGGCTTTAAAATCATTATCATTTTCCACTTTACCATAAATCTTTGTTATATGCAAATTTGATGATGTGGCTTGTAATATTCTCATCTATGTCATATGGCAGATATCAGAATTTTACAAGCTTGTTATTAATCATTAATCACTTTAGGTAGTACACATGGCGCAGTGGTACGTAAGACACTCATTTGGCGCTTCGCAAGCGATTGGGCCTGGGAGGATAAGTAGGCGTCAGTCCTTACCTGTAGCCTCTGTTCACCCAGCAGTGAATGGGTACTTGGTTGTTAAATGATTTGGCAGGTCATATTCCGGGGAAAAATGGGATTAAGGACCTGCCAGAAATGCAGTGCATGCTAGTGGCTTTACAAGAATGTAAGAATTCTTGTACAGTATATATAAATAACATAACGTAACTTTAATGTTTGATAATAGCAAGACTTAGGCTGACAGTTTGGAGGTAAGGTAGGTTACATGGAGTTGATTAGGTAGTACTTAGTTTTTCTCTTAACCTAGTTGAGAGATGGGCAGTCTTTAACGTGACTGGGAGGATAGTTCCACATTTTGAGACCCTTGATTTACAGAGCATTTGTAGTTTGGTTAAGTTTGGTTAAGTTAAGTTGCACTCTTGGAATATCAAATACAGTATTTGTTTCTAGTGTGTTGCCCATGGGCTCTCTTCCAACTCTCTAGGAAGCATTTAAGATCAGGATTAGCATTACAGTTCAGTTTTATATATATAGAATGCACTTGAGAGGACGTGCAGTGACTTAATATCTAACATATTCAAGGATTTAAGTAAAGGGGGGGCCCGAGTGCTGTCTGAGGCCAGAGTTTGTTATTGTTCTAATAGCCGATTTGTGTTTAGTAATTAGAGTACGTAGATGATTTTGAGTAGTACAACTCCAAGCACAAATACCATAATTAAGATAAGGATAGATGAGAGAGTAATAAAGAGTTACCAGGGCAGGTAACGCTTATTTATTGCCCATAATGTACATAATATCAGGTTTTAGAAAGAATGCCAACTTTTAAACTTTTTTTAAACTTTTTTTAGCTATATGTTGAATGTGGCTCTGGAAATTCAGCTTGTTATAGATGAGAACATCGGCTTAGATAACTGTACAGTATTCCAGTTCTTGCTTGCAGATACTAACAACTGATGTGTTGCAGAAAATAATAATTTTGTCTAAAATGTTTTCCATAATTTTGAACATTTTAGGTGACAGGTACTATACATCAAAATTGTAGTTTTCGTGCAAAGGGAGAATATACCTGGTTCCCCATATTGCACCTCTGTTTTCGTACTTTATTCTAGAGTGAGCTAATTGTTAAGAAGTTAAATGGGAAGTGTTGTGCATTCGGTGTACTGTACTGTAGACGATTCGACTACACAATCTGCCCTGGAGTTAGAAACCGCCTTATTTCCTCAGCGTTGCAGCGAGTGGTGAACAGTACATCGAGCGGTTTACGTGCATACTGAGGAAATATGATTTTTAATGCCAGGGCATATTGAGCTGGTTTGAGATTTTTTGAGGAATAGTTTGTGTTCATGGGTTGTGGTGGTTGTATTTTGTTGAATAGGTTGTGTGCATTTTTTGGGTGTCTGAGTATATTTGCAAGGATAGTGATGTGAACATGATGTGTTAATAGTCTGTCAAATTGTTTGTCTATGTGTTTTCCAGTATGTCATTTGCCTGAAATGTTAATCTGTCATGGAGACTTGTAACGAGATCTTGTTTGTGTTATAAATCAATAAAAGTGCTCTATTTTGTACTCTAGTGAGGACATGCGAGGGCTTTGTTTTCGTTGTTTTTATTACTAATTTGTGCACTTCTCAATCTGTATAATTTATCTAATGCTTGATGGGTTATGGTATGTTTCTGTGCTGAGTGCACATGTTTAGTCGTTTATCAAGCATTAGGTCCAGTACAGTGGCTGATGGCAAATCAGGAATGAATGCAGGGATGAGACACAATGAGTATAATTTAAATTATTGTCTTCATATTTTTTTGCAAATATGTGATTTTTTGGATTTCGTTGGGTTTATCTGAATGTGCCAGTCAGTTTTTTGTCCCTAGTGATGATTAATGTGAATGTAATTGTTCATGATGTTGAGCGCGTCTTCTGTGGATTGGCGAGACCAGAATTTAAAGTGTTTGTAAGTAATATCTTGTCTTTATGGTGCAAAAGTCTGGCATTGACAAAGCGTTCAAAAACTTTACCTAGTGTCTCAGGGTGGCTAATTGGTTTTTGGGGTTAGTATGAAATGTTCCCGATTTTGGTACAAGGATAACTGTGGCCGATTTAAAAGGATGAAGGAAGTATCCATAAGCGAGAGAAGTTGTATAGATCAGTGGGAGCAGTAATTGAGTGTGTTTGACGTATGCCAGATGTGCCTATGGAGAGTGCCCACGAGGTCCCAGGGGATCCACTGTGCATGCTCATGATGCACCAGGGAATATACAGCTAGTGCCAATGATACGCCATATGCTCTACAGCGAGTGCCCATGATGCACCAGGGGCTCTATGGCGAGTGCCAATGATGCACTAGGGGATCTTCAGCGAGTGCCCTTTGGTGCACCAGGGGCCCTACGGTGAGTGTCCATGGTGCACAAGTGGCTTTACGGTGAGTGCCTATGATGCACAAGGGTATCTACGGTGAATGTCCATGGTGCACAAGGGAATCTACGGTGAGTGCCCATGGTGCACAAGGGAATCTACGGTGAGTGCCCATGGTGCACAAGGGAATCTACGATGAGTGCCCATGGTGCACAAGGGGATCTACGGTGAGTGCCCATGGTGCACAAGGGGATCTACGGTGAGTGTTCTATGGTGCACAAGGGGATCTACGGTGAGTGTTCTATGGTGCACCAGGTGCACTATGGTGCATCAGGTGTGACTGACTTCAAAGGAGCTGTCCTTTTTTGTGTAGGGCCTGCTGCCTGTTTGATCTCTTCATACATGCCTCTTATGTTGTCGACAGTGACCACGGTCTAGATGCTGGAACAGATTCAGGAGCCAGTAATCGTTAGCACAGCATTGTCCCAGTCAGTCGCCAGTGTGTCCCATGCTTGGGACACTGGCGACTGACTCAATACACATTATTGAGTAGGCTGAGAGAACTTCTCTTTTCCTCTACGAGAGGTAACAGTTCCTCTGCACCGACTTCGAACCAGTGTGCTGACCCGATCTGCCTCTTACCGAAGGTGGACATGGTAGTATCGAGAGGTGGTCTCATCTCAGGGGTACCATTTTCACTTGCGCTATCATGGGGTGATCCAGGAAGGGTGTTTTCCAACACAGCAGTGAACTCCTCCACCTTGTGAAGATCATGGGTATTGTTTATGTTAATGCATGGTCTTCCCCCTCCTTTGCTCTGTGGATTTTCCGGGGTTGGAATTTAATTTGCAAACGACGAGAGTGTGGTCGGTGTCACAATCTGCTCTTTGGAAGCTGCGGGGCAGTTTGACGCTTCTCGGATCATTACACCTCGTAAGCCCCAGGTTGAGTTGGTGCCAATGTTTAGACCCGGGGTGTCTCCAGGAAACCTGTGCTGGGGCTTGGCATCGAAGAAGGAATTGGTCAAGTATAGATCATGACGACAGCAGAACTCTAGGAGGCACTGCCCATTCTCATTCATCTTCCCAAATTCAAACTGACCCAGGCAGGAAAGCCAAGAGCTGTGATCGAAACCAACTCTTGTGTTAAAGGCTTCCAGACGGAAGATTGGCTCTTGTTGAGGTACGTCTCTGAGAATTAGGCTGAGTTCATGATAGAACTCATCCTTCACTTCAGTAGAGGTGGTCAGTGTTTGTGCGTAGGTGTTGATGAGGCTGACCATTCCTACTGCTGTATGAAGCTGAAGTTTGAGGGTCCTTGCAGACCCCCTCTGTGGGCAGTACTATGGACCCCAACAACCCGTTCCCGATGGCAAAGCCAACTACATGCTCCCTTACTACTTCTGGTGGTTTGCCCTGCCAGAAGGAAAAGTCCTTCTCCTGTATGCTGCCAGTCGCGGGTAGACGTGTCTCCTGCAAGGTGACTACATCCATCTGGAGCCTGCGTAGTTCATTGTTGATCACAGCTGTCTTGCGGGCATTGATCACTTCCAGTAGATCTTCCGAGAGATCCGTTGTCACAGTCCTTATATTACAAGTGCCCAGTTTGAGAGCTGGGTGGTGTTTTTTTCTTTTGCCTGGTGTATGGTTGGCGATGCACTTATTGGATTGCGGAATTATACCCAAAAGGGAAGGTACTCCAATGGATAAGGGAATACCTAAGCAACAAAAAGACAGTGAATTACTGAGATATGGTCTCAGAGTGGCAAGACATCACTAGTGGAGTCCCATAGGGTTCAGTCCTTGGACGTATCTATTTCTGATACATGTAAATGATGTCACAGAGTGAATAGACTCATTCCTCTCAATGTTTGCTGATGATGCAAAACTTATGAGGAGTAAGACCAAGGAAGAGGCTACAAGATGACCTAGATAAACTGAAGGAATGGTTCAACAAATGGCTACTAAAATTCAATCCAAGTAAATATAAAGTAACGGAATTAAGCGGAGGGAACACGAAGCCAGACATAGGGTACTGAAGGGGCGATAAAGTTCTCCAAAAAAACGACGTGGCGAAAGATCTAGGAGTTGATATCTCCCAAACCTTTCCTGAAGCCCACATTAAAAAAATATTGTCAGTGACATGCAAGACTGGCTAACATCAGAACTTTCTTTATAAACTTGCATAAGGAATCATTTAGATCCTTGTATACCACATATGTAAGACCAATCCTGGCATATGCAGTTCCAACATGGAGTCCATACTTTATCAAGCGTGAGACAAAGCTGGAGAACATTCAAAGGTATGCCACTAGACTAGTTCCAGAACTAGAATATATGAGTTACAAAGAAAGGCTGCACCTCATATCGCTGGAAGGCAGAAGCATTCGTAGAGGCATGATCACCACGTACAAAATCCTCGGGATTTGACAGGGTAAACAAAGACAAATTATTGAGTATGGGTGGCACTCACCCAAGGGGACACAGCTAGAAACTGGGTACCCAAATGAGCCACAGAGACATTAGAAAGATAAAATCATTGGTGAATCTGACACAATACCTATGATATTGCTTCCCGCATGTGCTCTTGTTCTCGTATTGGCATCCTCTGTGTTATTTAGTGCCTTTTAAATATCCAGTGGCACAGATGGTGCTACATAGTCTCCCTTGCTTGGTGCTTTCTTTAGATAACTTTAATTGTAAAGAATGAAGTAAGATATTATGAAGCACTTCCATATTAAATTTTTAATCATAACCTTGATTTTCAGCTGGCCTTTAAGTCAAATTTTATAGCTTAAACCAGTTGCTCATACATGTTGCTGTTAAAATACTATTACTGATCCATTATAAGTAACCATGAATAATGTTTATGAACTGCCCGAAGCTTTGAATACAATTTGGGTATAAAATATAAAAACGTTATTTTTGAAAAAAATTTAAAACTTTGCTAAGTACAGCAGCAAATACAAATTATGGATAATGGAAGAAATTAATTCTTATTTTAAGGTAATATAAAAATATAGGCAAGCCAAAGTATCTTTTAAGACATTTGATAAAAGTCTTTAGTGCTGTAACAGCCTAGAAAATATGGTGTGGTAGTAGAATTGATCATACTTTTGGAATGTATATTTTACATCGAAGTCCATCTATAATTTCTTAAAAATATATCAGTACAACTTTCATACCACAAGTCATATGAAATTCTGGTGTACTTAACTACAGCACAGAAATTGCTTCCCTGTTAAACTGAGTAATTTCCTATTACAGTATTTGTCAAATGCAAACTAGCAATTGTTTATAAAATTATCACTGAAAATTGAGAATGTTTGAGAATATCTTCGACATCTCCCGGCAAGACAATGGAGGACTGCTATAATCTAGAGCAATGACCATCATCTCCTAAAAAAACTTGGCCGCGGGCTACCATCTCCATTGCTCTGTCAACATAAAAGAAACATTATCTCCATGTACCACAAAATTCTTCTGGCTTTTTACACCTATCACTTCTGACCACCATTAGTCATATCACTGCTGCTTGAAGTTAATAGAAACATTTCTTAAAACAAAATGCGACCTCTAGTAAAAACAAACTTAGTTTAGTTTCGTTATACATTAGAAGGCAATCTGAAGCACTTATGCGAGATGGTTTGTGACGAAGATGAACGTAACCGATTGTCACCTTATTTAACTAGAGTATTAAATATAAGATTGAGCGGTCAAAGCAAAAGAACATGAGTAAAAAGGTAAATAACATTACACCACCATCCTGTCAGAAATACATGGCTACTCCACACTAATAAAAATATATATAGGAATTCAACCAAGGCACCTGGTTGTTAAATGATTTGGCGGGTCATATCCTGGGGAATATTAGGATTAAGGACCTGCCCGAAATGCTATGCATGCTAGTGGCTGTACAAGAATGTAAGAATTTGTATAAAAATAAAAACCTATATAACTTACCTTGGGAAGCTTTGTGCTCAGCCATTTTGATGCGCTCCACTAAGATGTCCTCAGTGTCACCAGGTAAAACTGGCACAGCCTCCTGTGTCACAATGGCTCCATCATCAACTTCTTCCTGCATGGGTATCAGAACTGCATTACACAAAAGTGAAAATTAATGATATAGTAAATGTGAATATCCTTTTCACAAATGCTGTGTGATGTTTTAAGTGTACCAGGCAGACAATTTGTTTCAGAAAATATATAAAGTTCCAATGTCACTTCAGAGATAAATTACACATACAGTACAAACATTTTTTTATTGTATTGTGGCAGTCTCAGAACGCACAGTGTTTTCTGCTACTCGAAGAGAAATCATTAGTTTAATTTTTTACATTACAATAACATTCTTGAGTGCAGCCAACTGATAAAGGTATTTCCAGGTCCTATGCCAAGCATTTGACATACAAAAGTGAAAAGTGCAAACCCATTCATTTGCGACCAACACTGGATCCGCCACAACAGAATCACAGAGATAAAGGATAGGCAACATATTTGGAACACATTACCCCACAATATTATGGATTTCTCCAGATACAAGGGAGAGGAGTGTCAACAGTAATGGTGGACATGCAAGATCTCCAACTCTCATGTTGAGCTGTATGGATGGCCCTATGGGCCATGGCAGCCACACTCCAAAACAGAATAAAAGGCTGGTGTATTCTGGCATTCATATCTCTTCCAGGTTTCACTCTTACAGCATGCAGCCCGAGCACAGTCTGAATTCGACCAAAGCACACACCTTAGTGTGTCATGGGAAACATAGCTAGTAACAAAGTGGAAAGCAGCATCTATTAAAATTCAGGTGGGAAACCAACCTAGCGCATGGCAGCAACCTGAACCTAGCATGTAACGTGGATGCTGTACCCTAACAGTATACAACCTATGCCTTATTCAAAAGCAAAACCAAAAAGTACCTAATTTCATCCTCATAGTTTCCTTCTTAGTGCTTCAAACTTGCACTGTATCTTGTGCTTCCCACTCCCCCAAAATATGTGCCTAAGCCATACAACTTCAAAGTTGTAATCACTGCCATCACCTTATATAAGGGTTATATTGAATGCAAATTACTACAATGTACCTAGAAATAATCCTCAAATTATGCTACAATGTACCTGTAATAATCCTCAAATTTCATTGTAATGTACCTACTAATTTTCTTCAAATTTGTTTACATTTTACCTGGTAACATTTTTCAATTATGCTACAAATTACCTATTTAAATTTATCTGTTAGATTAAAGATTTGCCCAAAACACTTTGCGTGCTAGTGGCTTTACAAGAATGTAAAATCATCAATGCTATGTACTCTTATAAACCCATGTACCTTCTTGTATATAAATAAATAAATGAGATGTTTTGCTAGTTTCCTTAACACAGTTGTGGTGATGGCAGTTGGTGTAACTTTGATAACTGCAAACTGCTGGTAGTGCTGTATAATTGATAGTCTTGTTACATATAATGCTTAACTGGGGGAGTGTTTGATGATCATGATTCTTTTTTATATTACAATAAGCTTATGTGTATGGTGTTGGTTTGCATTGAATCCGCCTCCTTTTCTCAAATATTTGACGGGACCGCTTCCAAATACCCCTGTTATAATGAGGATGAAAGTTTTGAGAGTCTGGTGGGTAATAGAAGTTCTGGGTGAATCATAGGCTTAGTTATGGTAGCAGCCGAGATTTGCCTTGGAAATGAGTACCGACTATGCCTCATTTCTGTTATATAATTAGAGATAATTTAGTTTCAAAGATACTCACAGCAACAAAATGCACAGTGCAGCAGTCAGTGTCACTCCTGCCTCAAGTGCTTGCCTCTGTGCATGCATGCCCTTGAATGATGGCAAGAGAGAAGGGTGAATGTTCAGAAGCCGACCCTGCCATGTCCTCACAAAATCTCCAGTCAAAATTCTCATGAATCCTGCTAGGCAGATGAGCTCAGTATTTACCTCCCTCAATGCACTGTCAGAGCTGCATCAAACTCCTGCCGATTCCTGTAGTTTTTGTGGGAGATCACCTGGAAAAATTTGTAAATTAACCAAAATCACAATATTAGCAATTTACAATCCAAAACATTTTAGTATTAATAATGACTATAAAATATAAAAGCACTAGTAGTCTCTTGAGTGATCTAACATTAAATCAGATGCACAATATTCTAAACAACAAATAGAAGCAACATCTCAGACAAAATATGATATTCAAATACTGTAATACAATACTTTAACATGTCCTAAGTGACATTTTACTAGTATGTTCATTAGCACAATTCAAGTGCACGAAATCCTAATGAAGATGTGAAGAAACATAATATACTACAGGACAAAATGGATGCAGATAAATGAGCAGCTGAATTAGACAAATTGAGAAAACAGCCTTTCATGCATTTGTCAGTAACTTTCCAATAATTTTGACTTGTATGCAAAGAATGGGCTGCCCTTTTCTTGTATCAAAATACTAAGGAAGCAAATTTGGTTTATTAATTTCACATTTTGACACTTCATTGGTATACAAATTTATCACCATCACACAGCACCTTTGTAGCAACACCAGCGTCCTTTGCTCGTTGAAGACCTGTGACATCAGGAACATTGCTAATCACCAGCACAATTTTAGCTGCACTCAACCCTGATTGTGTGTGGTCCAACAGTGCCTGGAATTAAATATTTTATATAAATTTATACTTTCACCTATAGCGTTTTATGCAATATTGCTGTGTAACTCGAACACTTAATTTTTAAAACTACCAGTACTAATCCCTTGCAAGTGAATTATTGTCTATAAATAGTCTTCTCTCATCTATGTGCATCTCTAAATCAAGTTGTGTATAGTACATGGCATAGTATTATCAAGAACAAAAAACCTGTTAGGATAATTAAGGTCTCCTCTTAGCCAAGGATGAGGGTCATGACACAGTTACCTATTCAGACAACTATAACTTTGCTTTTCTAACAGACTTTTCAACACATTTAAGAACATCATTGGCACAAGGGTAGACCTCAGGCTATCTGGACTTACACTGTGGATGATCTGAGAAATATGAGCCATGGAAGAGGGAATCAAGGAAGAACAATCAACCCACAGAGTGTCCACCGAGGCAGAATCAGTGGCACAAAGATCAAGGTGAAGAGCCACCACTAGGCACAGCATATGATGCACCCCCAGCAGAACCAACCAAGCATTAAAACCAAAAGGCCCCTCTGGAAGCCTGACGACTCATTCTTCATGGCTACACATGAATATAATGCCCACCAGGGACAAAAGAACAAAATTTATCCCTCCGGAGAAGAGCATGAAGCTGCCCAACCCTATGACCCTGAGAAGCGGAAACACCACCTTCAAAAAGGCATCCCAGACCGAAGGGAAAGCTACAAATGGGGGAGAGGAGAGAAAGGCAAGGACACAGTTGAGTAACCAGGATGGCTCAGGAGGAACATGAGCAAGTTGGAGAAAAAATGCTTGAAACAGCTTGTGGAAGGGTGTTGAAGAGGTATTAATACTGAACATCAGCAACAGTGGCTCTGCCAGTGCTGAACAATAAAATGCAAAAGTATTAGGCATGAGTTGCCTGTCAAGAAACCACGATGAAAAAGAAAACACAACCTGAACAGAGACCGAAGATGACAGAGGGACAGCAAGGGGATAAAATGAGTGCTAAGCAACTTCACACTGTCAGCTCTAAGATAGATGCAGGTAGGACATCAATAACCCAGCCACCTGCTTGCCAAACAAATGATAGAAACACGTCAAAAAGTTCAGACGCAAAGAGCCAAGAAGTTCCATCCAGCGAGGTACTGGTATATTGCCAGCCCAATCTGCTGAAAGAGGCAGAGCCATGGAAAACACCTGGGTTTGGACATCCGGCAAGAAAAGCCAGAAACCAAAGAGCCAGAAGGATTACCCCTCTTCCTGAGAACGACTCCAGTTTGGAAAGAACTTCGAGAAACAACTGAGGTGAATTTACACCCATCCTGACCAGCCCAGCCGAAAGGCATCCACCATGAGAGCCTTGCAATCGCCTGAGTCACATAGGAGGAAAGATGCCAGTTCTATGCCAACACACAAAGGTGCACTCTGGGGTGCCTTTACATCCTGCAAAGTAAATAGAAGGACGTGCCATCAACGGTTTACTTCGTGGAAATATGACGAAAAATTGAAAACCTGGCTACAAGAATGTCAGGCACTCCTCAGTTATGAACCGCATGGAGAACCAAACACCAAGAACCCAGAGGCCACACATAACGTCTAGCACCAAATGGGGAACCGAAGTGACCCTCCTCGGATTGGGCAATGAACAACTGAGGAGCAATTGGAATGGAGCCCAAAGGAAACTGAATCCTCCTCAAAGCCTACCAACATGACCGCAAACTCTCGCACCATACTGTGTGCCCAAAGAACAGGCCTGACCACCAACCTTGGAAGACATGGTGAGCAATGGTTTCTAAATCCCAATCCAGAGATGATGCACCTGGGTTGGTGGGGAATGGCACCACAGGACCGAACCCCGAGAAAGCCCAAAGAAGAAGCTGGTGAAGCAATAGCAAATGCAGGGCAGGCAGGGCCCGAGCACAACAGTCTCAGCAGCAGTGAAAAGGTGGAACTAGAGTAACCAATACAACACTTGGAGCCGTAAATCACTTAGCACGAAATGTGCACACAAAGTTCAGGCCCCCACATGACCAACTAGGCTGATCCAACACTAGTCCATGGCAAATCTGTAGATGAAGTAAGGCCACTGGAGGACGGAAGTGACACCAAATGAGAATTCAAAATAAGGCCCAGCCAAGGCCAAACTTGGGGCAAAACCAACAGGAATGTCCCAAAGATCACCAGGACCCCGAGTCCAGGGAGCCCGGAGAACCGGGACCCAGGTCAAGACACTGATTGGCTGGGGGCCCAACCTAACCTAGAACGAGACAAACCCACACACACACACACACACACACAAGCAAAGCTGGATCTACTATGAAACTAATGAAGATTTAGCTTCAGAGTTTTACTGTTGGTTAAACAGAGGCTACAGTTAAGGATTTGTGCCCAGTAAATCCTCCCCGGCCAGGATACGAACCAAAGACAAAGTGCTCACGAAACGCCAGGCGAGCGTCTTACCACTACGCCACAGGGACTGCTAAGTCCCCGTGGACTTACTGCCCTGAAGATTAGTTTTCAAGGCTTTGGTTCCTATGAACGTTGTATTTATCTGTAATGCTTCTGTGACTTTTTGGATGCCTTTCCTGGTGGGGTGGCAGAATGTCACCGGCTTTTTGCACCTCTGTTGGTGGAGATGGTCAGGTTCTGGCTGTTGTCCCCAGTAGGCCCAACAGAACTCCCACGAGTGATGTGACCTAGCAGCTAGGAGCACTCTTGGCAAAATATCTTCAGGAAGCCACAAATGCCCAATAACAAATATATATTTACCTTTCTGGAGTAAGAATATTTAAAAATGTCAAACTTGGACCATAATTCAGAGAAAGCCAACCTGAAGATTAGTTCCTGAGCCTGAGATAAGGACTGCAACTCTCTTGCTTGGGGCCACAAGTGAGGGGCACAAGGTCATCATGGAGGCAGCACCAACTCTCAGCACATTGTCCAGTCCTTCAATTATAACTTGTGAACTCCCTGCAAAACCATTCAAAATCTAGAAGGAACTAGATGTGAAGAATGAATGACCAGTCTCCTCAACTGTATTAGTAAGATTAATACACTTATGTCAATGGCTGCAAAGGTGGATATGTATTGCACCACATTGCTAGAACATTACAAGATTCCGACCTTCTGTCCGTGGCTGAAGTGATCCAATGACCAGGACCTCTTCGTCAGGAATTAACTGCTTAACCTGCGCCACATCTCCTGCCGCCACCACCAGCACCAGCCCCACTCCACAATTAAAGGTTCGAGCCATTTCACTGCTGCTCACACCTGTTTCAGTTCCAATGTAAAAATTTCATGAACTATCCTACAGTTAGCAAATTACTGAAAGAAGATGCATCTTCTTAGTCTACTAAATACTGTTCAGAACCAGTATATTCTATATTACAATAATTCTGTATTTCTGAATATGGTTTTATTAATAAAGTTAAATACAGTACTGGTACTACCATATTATACAAAATAACACGTACCATGTACTGTATAACCAATCAAACCAAGAGATCAATACAAACAAATTTTAACATAAGGAACACCTCCCTGCATTACTATGTATGCAGTAGACAAAGCACTGAAGTACAGTAGGAGTAACCAAATTGGGCATTCCTCTTCAATACCAAATGATTGGTTCACACTGGCAACAAGTATAAATGGCATTATTAAATATGCATGTTTGCTTGTTTTCAGATTAGGGAGTTCTGCTTAGCAGTTTGGCTTTTGTTACCAGTTGGGGTCCGTTTTGGGACGCGTACCTTTCTGGGTGTCTAACCTGGTTGACCGGTAAGTTCCGGGAAATCGAAGGGGCTCTCCACAGAAAGGACAATTATTATGAAGGATTTAAATAAGGGTGCTGTTTAGGGTTTGAGTTTGCTAATGATCTAAGAACCAATTTATGTCAAGTAATTATAGTTCCGAGGTAAGTGAGTTGTAAAACCCCATGTGCAGACAGTGAGATATGGAAATTATGAAGAAAGCTACATAGTACTGTATTGATTTTCAAAGCATGCATACTTATTTTTTCTACATATAATATTACTGTACTGTACTTTGTATACGGTTGCTGAAGTTTAATTTGTTATCAATGATGATTTAGGCTATATAGTAATTTAATTATTTATACAGTAATCATGCTTCCTTTAAAAAAAAGTCATTTATTAAGAACTCTATATTCAGAAATATTAAATTTAATATTATTATTATTATTTTTTTTTTTTTTTTTTTTTTTTTTTTTTTTTAGATATATACAAGAGTTGTTACTTTCTTGTACAGCCACTATTACGCGTAGCGTTTCAGGCAGGTCCCTGGATACGATCCCCGCCGCGAAGAATCGTATTTCCTCCAAGTACACATTTTACTGTTGCGTTAAACAGAGGCTACAGTAAGGGCTTTGCGCCAGTAAATCCTCCCCGGCCAGGATACGACCCATGACATAGCGCTCGCGGAACGCAGGTGAGTGTCTACCACTACACCACCGGAGACTGTATGTTAGGTATAAACATGACAAAAGAAGGTGCCATGCTGAGCCCAAAAAAGATGGTTATTCACCATATCTAATCANAATAGATACCTTGATACCTTGATACCTTGAGGTGCTTCCGGGCTTATCGTCCCCGCGGCCCGGTCATCGACCAGGCCTCCTGGTTGCTGGACTGATCAACCAGGCTGTTGGACGCGGCTGCTCGCAGCCTGACGTATGAGTCACAGCCTGGTTGATCAGGTATCCTTTGGAGGTGCTTATCCAGTTCTCTCTTGAACACTGTGAGGGGTTGCCAGTTATGTCCCTTATGTGTAGTGGAAGCGTGTTGAACAGTCTCGGGCCTCTGATGTTGATAGAGTTCTCTCTCAGAGTACCAGTTGCACCTCTGCTTTTCAACGGGGTATTCTGCACATCCTGCCATGTCTTCTGGTCTCATGTGATGTTATTTCTGTGTGCAGGTTTGGGACCAGCCCCTCTAATATTTTCCACGTGTAAATTATTATGTATCTCTCCCGCCTGCGCTCAAGGGAATACAGATTTAGGCTCTTTAGTCGGTCCCAATAGTTTAGATGTTTTACCGAGTGGATTCTAGCAGTAAAGGATCTCTGCACGCTCTCCAGGTCAGCAATTTCACCCGCAGTGAAAGGGGCTGTCATTGTGCAGCAGTACTCCACTCTAGAGAGCACAAGCGTTTTGAAAAGTGTCATCATCGGTATAGCATCTCTAGTGTGAAAGTTCTTGTTATCCAACCTGTCATTTTTCTTGCAGTTGTGACGGCTACTTTATTGTGTTCTTTAAAGGTAAGTCTTCCGACATGAGTACACCCAGATCCTTTACATTGCCTTTTCGTTCTATGTTATGATTTGCCTGAGTTTTGTACGTGGTTTCAGTTTTTATATTTTCATTCTTTCCATAGCGCATGAGCTGGAACTTGTCTTCGTTAAACACCATATTATTTTCTGTAGCCCATAGATAGAGCGATATGAATTAGAGCCCGTCCTCATAACAACCTTTCGGCAGCCTATGCTCGTCTAAGCGACGGCCGAAGAGGGTCAGGATTGGAGAAAATGAAGGTTGTCATCAGCAAATAAAATTTTTTGAGGTGTTGAGAGGCATGTGGCTCACCACGGCGCCGAAAGTCTCCAATGGAAATGCAAACGCCAATACGATTGGTTCCAGCACCGTCACAGAAACTGTCAGAACGAGGTTGAAGGCAACAACGAACTGCCCTAGGGGGCTCCAGTTCCAGAGTTTATCTCGAAGTTGGCAAAAGAAGGCATAGACCAGTGCACATGTCTCCGTTGACCCAAAAGTTTCGCGTATTTGTGTACTGACATTTACAACGACGAATAAAGAGACTGTTAAAACATGATAAAAATATTTGACATGAAGACACTCGGTCAGTGTGAGCTCCGACCTCTTACCTGAGCTCTTAGATCATCCAGGGTGAGCCATCCTTCCATCCCCATGGTCTGGGAGGGCGCGGGCGTGGAGGACTGGGAGGAGACCAGGGCTTGGGGCGCGGAGGTGGGGGGACTCCTCCACTCAGGGTGTTGGCACTCCACCGTCAATATACTGGAGGGAAGGTGACGGAAATTATAATAACCTGTGTACTGTTTCAGGGAGGGAGATGTGGATGCGGGACCGGAAGAGTACATGCAGAATTGTGGGAGGATCATTTTGTTGACGAGGCATGCAGATTGCAAGGCACCTATTCACACAGTGCAACTAAACCAAATAAACATTGAAATAAACTGTGATAAAATTTATGTTCTGAGCTAAGATTCATATTTGATTGGTGTATATAACTTACAGATAAAAATATGCAAGAAGAATTTACAAGAGAGCGGGAGAAAAAGAGAAGGAGAGGTCATATTAACGGTGCCTGGCACTAGGTGGGTCACGCAAGAGCAGGCCTGTCATGTCATGTGGAACTGGCTGTTTCTGGTCATGAGCTGTGAACCTGTCACCAGGTGGGAATTATCATTAATGTAATGTATCGACAACTATGTGTATTTCTCGTGCAAGTGCTCGCCCACGAGACTGATTAACTGTAATATTCTAAACCAGCATGTGTGTGTTCGTCATATTTGACATGGCCATTTTTTCTTTGTGTAGGTATAGAGAACTGTTATGTCTGCACGCGTTGCTGCAGTCAGGTCGTCTGTGACCTGAAATTTATTAATACCAAATATCTATGCATTCTACCTAACACACATAATGCACGCGCGTACGCACACACACGCATGCACTCTCAAAGCGTTATATGACAAAGAGTGCTGGGAAGACGGGACACCACGAGCGTAGCTCTCATCCTGTAACTACACTTAGGTAATTACTTTCTTTAAGTACCGGGTATTTTTTTTTCAATGTCCGTTTTAAGTCGTAGTCAATTTAGTCATTAAATCTTAGTCAGTCTCATTAAATCTTCCTCTCAGTTGATCTACGAAAGGAGAAATTTCTTTATAATCTGTGTAATTAAGATTTACCTGAGGGCCGGACGTTCCTGTTGCCTCGACGAGGACAGGAAGCCGGCGGCCTGTCAAAGGTCCCCTCTCCCCCCCCCCCCCCCTTTTCTTTTGCCCTGATGATCTTCTCCAGCTCCTTTAGATGTATGAGTTACGAACGGATCTTTCTGAACGATCTGAATTTGAGGTAGATTCTGAGTCGTCTGATGTCGTGTGCTCTGTTAGTCCCCACTATCTGGTCTTGGTCTTAGATTGTCTGAAGTCATCTTGAGCAGGGTCCGAGCTTTTAATTCAGAAGCACCTCTCTTCTGGATCCTGAACTAAATTATGAGTCCGGTGTTGTCTTTATTATGAGTCTATGGAGGTCAATGTTGTAATGTCACCTCACCTGTCGATGACAGAGCTGTAGATGCGCACACCGAACTGGTCCATCACGGGTTCCCGCCCCAGCAGATGTTCCAAACGACTGAGGAGGCTGACGCCGCAGCTCCTCCTTCCCAGAGCATTTTGTGCTGGTGTGGGGCTAGGGCGTGAGTGCTTGGGACGGAGAGGACGTGAAATAGAAGGGGGAAGGAGGGGTGTGAGAACGGGCAGAGGAGGATGGGGACGTGGGGTAGAGGGAAGATTTAAGAGATGAGGAGGACGAGGTGGAGGGGGTAGATTTGAGGGGCGAGGAGGACGAGGTGGAGGGGGTAGATTCAAAGGGCGTGGAGGACGAGGTGGAGGGGGTAGATTCGAAGGGCGAGGAGGACGAGGTGGAGGGGGTAGATTCGAGGGGCGAGGAGGACGTGGTGGAGGGGGTAGATTCGAGAGGCGAGGAGGACGTGGTGGTGGGGGTAGCCTTTCGGGACGGTGAGGTCTTGTAGGATTGGGGGAGCTGAGTGGTGGTGGGGGAGAAGGGCGACGTGTGGGAGGTGGTGGAGGAGAAGGACGACGTGTGGGTGGAAGAGGATGTGGAGAAGGACGACGTGTGGGAGGTGGTGGAGGAGAAGAACGTATGGGAGGTGGTAGCGAAGAAGGCTGAGTAGTCTCGTGCTGTGGTGGGTCCTTTTTCTGTTCTAGCGATGCGACAGGAGCTAAACCCTGACGCGAAGTTTTGCTCGAGGGCGACAGTCCATTCCTGAGTAGCCATTCCTGGCGGGGTTCTGAGTCTTTGGCCTCGTGGGGCCTGAAGGAGGAAAAATCTGCCGAGGGCATGACGGGAATATGCACCCTAGCGCCCTCTTTCTTGATAATGATGGTGGGACGGTGAGACAGGGCGTGGTGACGATCTGAGGACAGCGGGCGAATATTAGAGGGAGGGATGTGGGGTGGGGGGCGGTTTGTGTCTTGAGATATGTGTGTTGGTGGCTTAAGTCTGTCCTCATATTCTTCCATGGAGTTTGTTTGGCCTTCTTGTGATTCTTTGTTGAAAAGCGTAGGTAAGAGAGGGAACATTCCCGCCAGACTAGTGGACAGGGATTGTGGAACGGAAGGTCGACTGGAATAGCTGTCCCTGGCCACCTTAAAACTGTCTCTGTTTTGGTGGTTCACTTGCGGCTGCTCATCTTTCATTCCTCCTCCCAAGTTGCCGATCAGTCGAAGCAAGTTCTCCAGTGACTCCTTCGTCGAGGGAATTCGCGTCGTATGTGACAGTCTCGTCGGCGCTTTCGTCACCTTGGGCTCCGTCGAAGCTTGCCTATTGTCACTGCTGCTGCTGTCGTTTGTTGCATAAGAAATCTCGCCTATTGCCGCTGACGCCGGTGCAGCCGTCGTTAGGTTGTGAACCGTGTATAAAGGGATGCTGGAAGTGGATCCTACCTCACCACGATTGCTTCCCTCACCCTTGGTGCGCACGTCTCCATTGGTCAAGGCATACTCCCAGAGGCTGTGGAGGCCGCTGTGATGTGCGGTGCCTCCGGTGCCTGTGGTGGCGTTAGTGAAGGCAGTAGTGGTGGTGGTGGTGGTGGTGTCGGTGGGGGTGGCGGCAATTGTGTTAGTGGCCGAGGTGTTGTTGCTGGTGGCGGTGGCGTTGGTAGGGGTGCCGGCAGCAAGAGTGGTGACAGTGGAGGGGGTGGGGGTAGTAATAGGTGGCTGGCTGGTAGTTGTGGTCGTGGTTGTTGTAGTGGTTGGTTTCGTTGTTGTAGATGAAGTGGTTGTAAATAAAATAGTGGTTAACTTGGAGGGGGCAGAAGTGGTTGTGGGTTTCTTAGAGGGTGCTGAGGTAGCTTGGGTGGCAGCAGCTGGGATGGGTGTGGCAGCGCTGGGTGTAGTGGTGAAGTGATCGGGTGTAGCATTAGGTGTTGTGGTGTCTGTCTTTATGAACCCAACCATATTCCAGATGGATCCCAGAATCTGACTTAAACTTGATGGCTTAGAAGTAGTTGATATTGGTGCTGCAGGTAATGTTGAAGGCTGTGTTGCTGGTGCTGTAGGCTGTGTTGCTGGTGCTGTAGGCTGTGTTGCTGGTGCTGTAGGTTGTGTTACTGGTGCTGTAGGCTGTGTTACTGGTGCTGTAGGCTGTGTTGCTGGTGCTGTAGGCTGTGTTGCTGGTGCTGTTGGCTGTGTTGCTGGTGGTGTAGGCTGTGTTGCTGGTGGTGTAGGCTGTGTTGCTGGTGCTGTAGGCTGTGTTGCTGGTGCTGTAGGCTGTGTTGCTGGTGTTGTAGGCTGTGTTACTGGTGCTGAAGGCTGTGTTGCTGGTGTTGTAGGCTGTGTTGCTGGTGTTGTAGGCTGTGTTGCTGGTGTTGTAGGCTGTGTTGCTGGTGTTGTAGGCTGTGTTGCTGGTGCTGTACCTTCCATTGTTTCAGGTATTATTGCTGTCATTGATGTTGCCGATGAGGGGGACGATATAGTTTCTTTTCTTGGTGTTGTGGTTTGTACTGATTGTGTTGCCGTTTGACGTGTTGCTGGTAATGAAGTTTCCGAGTCTGGCTCAGGAAAGTTCTGCTGTGACGTTGTTGTGGATGCTGAAGAGCCTAGTGACATCGTGCTGACTTCTGGTGTTAGTATCGTTGTTGTTGAAGAGAGACCTCGAGATCCAATTGCGTCTGGTGGCATAGGGGTAGTAGAGTCTCCCTGAGGAGGAAGCGAGGAGTTGACAGACTGCGGCAGCGCTGACGCTGATGGAGAAAGTTGAGCAGCTGCAGGAGAGGCTTGAGTCGTTTCTCCTCTAGTGAGATTTAAACGAGGCTTACTCCAGGACTCCCACCTACGGTACCAGGTGTCCAGCAGGGAGGATATCTTCGAGTTGGACGCCGCTGGTTTATTTATCCATGGACTTGTGGGTCCTTCATCACTGACTTCGATGGTACCATCCTTCTTCTTAGAGGATAAGGACGTGCTCTCCGAGCTTGATATAGTTGGCACTCTCATCCACAGTGTTGATTCGGTAGCCAAATGTGCCAGGGGGCTGTCGTTCTGTTGTGAGCCCAGGTCCATGGCGCTCACGATGACGGAGCTCCCGTTGGCGGACACGAGGGCTGCGAAGGGCTCAAGCCCGTCATCCAAAAAGTCTGTCACATTTGCTGGACGTTCAGAGAATGTCTGAAGCTCTAGCGTTGTTGATGTATCCGCAAATTGATCCGCGTTGCTCTCTTTTGAAAAAGAGGCTTTGGTCAATTGAAGAGAGTCGGTACTCATCTTTGGAGCCTGAGGAACATGTGCATCATCAGAGATGGTAGTTGGACTATATATGTGAATAATATCCTTATTGTGAACTTGTGAAGCTTCACTTTCTTGTGGTGTTGTAGTGAAGTACATGTCCTTTGCGTGCATAATAGAAGGGGACTTTGAGAATGACTCTGATTCTGTGGTTTGTGGTATGAGTGTAACTTGTGTCGGCGTGTGAACACCATCTAATATTAAACTTTGAGATGAATAGCGGACCTTCTGAGTGACTGGAGAGAGGTCAGCCAAAGGGTCACTAGAGGCGCTCGCTGGGAGGACTGGTGTGATGGTGACAGGCTTGTGAGTCTCTGAGAAAGTTACTGGCCGCTGTGTTGGTGTTATTGTCTGGGTCTGTAGCTCCTCCCCACGCCTGGGAACAGCCGTAGAGCGATCCTTGCAGGGATTAACTAACCCAGGATACATATTGGCATAGAAATCCAAGATGGATGAGAAAGAACCTTCCTTGTCACATTCTAGTGTGGTTAAATCGAAGAATGGCAAAGAATGTGTGGTTGTCTCTCTCTCGTGTTGTTGAGGTTCTTGTTCTTGCGGCGTCAAGTACACGACGCGGGGATACTCGGTCGCCTCAGGAGTACCGTCAGTGTCCTGTATAGCTGGCAGAGGACCCGTATCATTACTGTTGCGCTGCTCCTGATGCGTAACTGCTGCATCCTCTCGGTCTTCCTCGTGAGGCTCTATGATCGACCCGTTGAGTGGCAGCAAATGTCCTCGAGTGCCACTTGAAGCTAAGCTAGTAGCGTCTGTTAGGCTTCTGTTGATCCCCCGACCAACAGATGCTCTCAAGAAAGAGTGGACGGAGTCGACGAAGTCCTCCACACTTAGGTTAGTGGTCGCAGTGTCTCCTGGTGCTAATTTGGATAGTTTAGCTCCATCAGATACGTCGCCATCACCATACACCACAAATGGCCGAATAACAACCGTCGATGTATTCAGGGGAGTAGTGACTTGGCCATACCTCACAGGTGTAAAGTTAGTAGCATGTGTATACACAGCGCTGTAAGCCTGATCTTGCATCAACGGGGTATTAATGTACAGAGGAGGCTGCTCAACTTGACCGTACACCCCGGGTGTATGAGGAGTTTCGGATGTATATCCGTGATAGACAGCTTGACTATCTAAACCCGCCGAAGGAAGATGCGTCTCAGCAAGTCCATGTACACCTGCTGGTTTATAGAGCGAAGGTGTGTAAACTACAGGTGCATTTATCACAGGTGTATGAACCACAGGTGTATATTCCGTCACTGGGGCTGTCTGGATAAACCTATGGAGTGTTTGTATGTGTTGCTTTATGAGTTGGCGAAGAGCAGGCAAGGACTGGCTGGAAATCTCAGCTGTGAAGTCATGTATCTTAGTTGAAGTTTCCGAGGCTTCAGCATCCGTGTTCCATTGTTCAGGGTCGAAGTGATGGTTCTCAGAGTGTTTATTTATCTGCCCAAATCTAGTGTTGTGTTCTTCAGTGCGTTCGTCTATGTGTCCATGCCTAGTGCTGTATAGTTCATGGCTTCCATTTATCTGCCCAAGCCTAGTGCTGTGTTGTTCAGATGTTGCTGATTGTATAGGCTTAGTTACCGATTGTTCAAGCCCCGATCTTAGTTTTAGTGGGACCGTTTCGTGTTGTTCTCCACTTGTATTTGATTGTATGAGGCTTGTTTCTGTCTGTTCATTCCTTGTACCATCGTGTCCAGGTATGAAAAAAGGGTATTGGGTATGAAAAAGATTGTGAGGTACATTAGTTTGTTCAGGTCTGCTGTACTGGAATTTTGGCCCTGAGAATGGCTGTACAGGTTTGTTGTTCCACTGTTCGCTGCTCATGGGGGGTTCTTCAATAACAGAAGGGTGTTCTACGTATATGTTTGACTCTTGTTTATTAGAACTCTCGGTTGACACATGAACAACAGTATAATGCAACTCGGATTTCGAAGGCAGTTGTTCAGGCCTCGTAGTTAATGGTTCATGTTTTATGTTTAATTGTTCATACGAGGTACTTAAGTGTTCCGGTTTCTTAGTAAAGTGTTCAAATATGTTACTTGATTGTTCGAAGTGTATACTTGGCTGTTCAGGCCTAGAAGTCAGCTGTGGGTGCGGATGGGGTTGTTCAGGCTTCATAAATACTTGTCCCAGTCTCGTGGTTGTTTGATGACCCCAATAATTATTTTGCTGGTTTATTTTAGAAGGCCGTTCAAACATAGTTGGTTGTTCCAGTGCTGTACTAGGCTGTTCAGGTGCTGTACTACCTTGTTCCGATGCTGTACTAGGTTGTTCACCGGGCAGAGTATGTTGTTCATGCCCATGAGATGTTTGTCCCGCATTTGCATTTGGCTGCAACGGATGAGCTGTTGCCCTTAAAATACCTGCGTATTCAGATATCGCAGTTAGTTGTTCGTGAGGCCTTATTGATTGTTCATGAGGCCTCAGTAGTTGTGGAGGTCGAACTCTTATTTGTTCACGAGGCGGGAGTGTTTGTGCAGACGGCCTTTCAGGGCGTTGTTCATGGGACGACGGTGGGTGGAACCAGAGCGTGTGTTGTACAGGAGTAAATGTTAATTGCTCAGGATGTGTTAAGGATTGTCCAGGCCACTTAGTTGTTTTTTCCTGAATGAAACTTATTTCCTCAGGGCTTGAGCTTGGTTGTTCAGCTTTTGATCTTGTTTCTTTAGGCTTTGAGCTTGGTTGCTCAGGTTTTGAACCTGATTGGCCAAGCCAATTTGTCGTGGGTTCTTGTGATATCATCTGCCCCCCAGGTCCCGTACTTGATTGTTTGGTGTTCAAAACTGGCTGTTCATGCCATTTATTCCGTTCAGTCCACATAGTAAGTCGTTCTGTCATTTCTGTTGTTCGGTCTGGCCACACAGTCGTCTGTTTAAGCCTGTCTGTTTGGTCTAGTAACAAAGGCTTCTGTCGCTGTGACTCACTTGCTTCTTCAATGAGGACCGACTGTTCGGGCCAAACAACTGACTCTGGCTGTTCAGATCGTATGCCAGTCATGTCTAGATGTCCATTGTTTATGTGTTCACGTTTGAGGCTCTCGGCTGGAGTGTTGTTCTCGTCTGTTAATTGATCAAGTAACTGTGATATCTGTCCGTGGCTTGCGGGCGAGCGTATGGGGGCTAGAGTCGAGGGGCGTGGTCTAGCTGTTAATGAGGATGGGTGTGGTCTAGCTGTTAATGATGGTGGGCGTGGTCTAGCTGTTAATGATGGTGGGCGTGGTCTAGCTGTTAATGATGGTGGGCGTGGTCTAGCTGTTAATGAGGATGGGCGTGGTCTAGCTGTTAATGAAAGTGGGCGTGGTCTAGCTGTTAGTGAGGGGTGTGGCCTAACTGTCATCTTGCTGAATTCCGCTCGTAGCGGGTGACCAGGGCTAAAGAGGAACTTGTTCTTTGTCTCGTCAGTTGGTAACTCTGAATATTCGTCCCACACCGGCCTCTTTGTCCGGTCGTTTGAACCAGGCTCCTCGACATTCTCGAGCGACTTCTCACCATTTATTTGTTCAACGGATGGAACAAAAAATGTATCCCTGGCGAGTGTTCAGTCCAGGTATGTAAAGAACTTGGGCCCACCTCTGTTTCCCCGCGATCAGTAACAATTTGTAATGGCTTTGCTGTGGCCGCCACAGCTGGTGACTCGATGTCTTTAACATACACTGAAGTCTTCCTCGTCCCATTCTGAGGCGTGGATGAGTGAGCCGACGATTCAGGTGTTTCTAAAACTGTCGAACCTTTTGTCTTTTCTGGTGATGAATGTGTTTCTTGGTCCACCTTAGGTGGAGGGGTAGAGTGGCCGGAATCTTCACTCGGTGTTTCAGTTAAGGCAAACAGTACCTCTTCAATTATAGCTGAATCAAAAGGGTCATAGGGCAGGTTAATTGGCTGTTGAGTTGTGATATGATCATCTACTTTCGACACAGAGTGAGATGACTGGTGCGGGTCAGCTGGACGTCTGTCGCTAGCTGTTGCACCCGATAACCTATTTGGATACAGTTGAAGCCAGTGAATCTCAGTGGAAATTGGCGTAACGTTCGTGTCATTTTCACTAGGCATGTGGCTTGCATGCTCTTTGTTTCCAATAGTACTTGGAACACGATCTTCGAGTTCTTGACTTTCATTATCTTTTGAGACACTGACGAATCCTCCCAGAGTACTTTGCTTATTAGGATCGTTGTTGTCTTCTCTTTCTTCCTCAAATCCAGACAGCTTAGTCCGTCGTTTGCTGGAGAGGTCGACGATGGAAGTCTCTTGTCCTGCTTGAGGTTCACCTTCCTCTTCGGAAAGCTCTTCCTCCATGGCCGAGTTCTCTATCCAGCTCCATGTAAACAACACAGGAGGATCCGTCGGAGTCAGCAGAGAGGCATCGGGTGAAGCCTCCAATCTTGTGTGATCCGATAGCGCCATCTCAGAGAGATCCTTCTCAGCCCCAGTTAATTCTTCCGCTAGATTACCCTTTGAGATCCACCCAGCGACACTTAGCGCTGTGTGGGATATTTTGGAAAGTGTGGTGGCCGTCTTCGCGCTAGGGGTGGAAGGGAAATCTACCTGGGTAAGGGTGTAATCAATACCACTGCTAGAGTCAGGCGTATGTCGGGGTTCATATGGTGCGCCGAGCGTGGACGGAGACGTCGGGGTGAAGGTGATGGGCGTGGCGGGAAGGCGAGGCGGCGTGACCACACCAGGGACCCCGCCTGCAACACTCAGCCACATCCCTACGCTTAGAACTGTTACTTGAGCTATGGTCGAGAGCATCTTCGTTTGAAATTCACTACCGTTGTTCGTCCATCAGTGTTGAACTGTATTTTACATTTTTAATTGAAAATTTTAGCTGCTGTACTTTATCTATCGCCTTCAGAACGCAGACGCTTTCCTAGGATTGCACTTAAAGTATTAATTCATCGTGACGAGGACGCCCTTGCCGAATGCTTCAGGAAGTAAGGTCATCGTGGCTCACAACACACACGAGTATTTCCTCGGTGAAATAAGATGGTTAAGAAACTCGTAGTATATATTAAATCGTAATGTCTCAATTACCCGTCACTAGAACACTCGCAGACGGCGGTCAGTTGGCAATGAGAGGATGGGAATTGCCACACACCTGCTACCCACCACACACCTGTCGCCCACCACACACCAGCTGCCCACCACACACCAGCCGCCCACCACACACCTGTCCCGTCTGTGCCACTCACATGTCACGTTAAATACAATTCCCACAATTAACATTTCCACTAATTTATTTTTATCCGGCAGTCTCCAGTGGCGATGATAAAATGTAACCCCGAGCAGCTGCCTCCTTCAGGGTGCAGCTGTACGCGACCCGCCGCACTTCACAGCCTGGCAGCTGACCACGTAACACAAATTAACAATTCTATATGTCACGTAAGTGAGATCTTTCCAATAACTTGCATCTCGGACACCACCTTTCAGTCATATTGTACCTCATCACAATAGATCAGCGTTAGATCGTTCACCCGCTGACGCTCTTATGATGGAGGAATTAGACCTGAGATATATTAGCAGGCTCCTTGTTGCTGATAAGACTGGGTTTGTGTCGTATAGTGGTTTTGCAGGAGCGTGAGGGAAGCGGTCACTGACGACAACGTCACTTGGGCTTACAGAAGAGGAAGTGTCACTCCGATATCGTAAGTCTCCAGGAGCTGGGTAAAGGTGTGTGTGGAGGAGCTGAGGTAAGGGCGGGGGTCAGCCAGGAACTAAAGGCTGCGTCAGGGCGGAAGCTGCCATGCGCCGTCACCCTCCCCAGCCCCCACTACCATCCCTAGACCGACACCACCCCCAATACCACTACTTCCCCCAACACTATCATCACCCGTCGCTAGACGCCACCCTCCCAACACCTCTCAACACTCCCCAGCACCACATACCGGAATAATCTCCATGGGAAGGTTGAGGTCCCGCCTGCCTTCCTTCCGCTTGCTCACGTGTGTACGAGTGTGTGTGGCTACCACAGTTGGCAGGACCGAGATTCTGCTTCTAGCCACATTATTTTCATCGTAGGTCGTCTAATGGAATGATTTACGACCCATTCTTTGTCATCACCTCTGCTTTTAAAACTATGGACGGAGTTAGCGTCTAATCTTTCCAATTTAAGTTCGTTGTCCTTGCATGTTGGCCTTATACGCTGGAGAAGTGCCTCCTCACATCCCTGTGGCTCATCTGGGTGTCTACCTTTCATGCTTATTCTTCACTTCAAGTTCAAGTATGTTTATTGAGACAAGAAAGAAACACATCTCAAAGGGATAGAGTAGCTTAGGCTTCTTCTTGAGGTCATCTTGAGATGATTTCGGGGATTTTTTTAGTGTCCCCGCGGCCCGGTCCTCGACCAGGCCTCCACCCTCAGGAAGCAGCTCGTGACAGCTGACTAACACCCAGGTACCTATTTTACTGCTAGGTAACAGGGGCATAGGGTGAAAGAAACTCTGCCCATTGTTTCTCGCCGGCGCCTGGGATCGAACCCATTTAGGCTATTTCTACCCCCTCTATTCTTCACTACCTTGCTGCTCAACACAAACATCATGTATCTAATATTTCTCATTCTTCCACTGTCACTAGGTTAAGCTCCTTCCGTTTATCTCCGTTGTGCAAAACTCAATTGTGGGACTATTGAGTCTTGTGACAAATGTCTTTACCTTCTTAATCCTCGTTTTATGTGTTGTGTGAGATGGCACCGACGCTGCGTACTCTAGCATTGGTCTGACATACGCTGTATAAATAGTTTGTCTAGGTTCCTGTAGACTGTCCTGATGCTTGCCATCTTACCATACGCTGCTCGTAGAATTAAATTTATGTGCCTACGGAGAGAGACTGTGTTATATCAACTCCCAGAAGATTTACACTGCCTGCTCGACGAACCTCGCCTCCAAGCTCACAAGTTACAGCCCCGCTCCTGTGCCAGGTAAGTCCACTACGGGCGCACCATAGCCCGTGCTACTTGGAACGTTTTGTTCCCAGTAGCTGAATCTTAAACAGCAACAACAACTGCCTGCTCGACCTTCTAATTCGCTCTTGCCGTGCTAAGAGAGAAGCAAGGTCACCCTGCCTGTTTATTCAGCTTATGTCCCCTAGAGCATGATCCGATAATGGCTTTATATTCCGGTCATCAATTACTGTTTGGTGCACAGACAGCGCAGAAGCGGTGTTAAGTCGTCTCATCCTGCCAAGGTTTCGAACCCTGGTCTCGTCACTTGCAGGGCACAAGACTGAGGGAACTACTACACAGCAGGGTAGTTTCCGTGGAACCGTTATTCATTGTCCTAGTATTCCTACTCCTCTTCCCATCCTCGTGAGGGTTGGCACGTCTGGTTATCTTGTCCAAGACTGAGGCTCATATAATGTGTTATAGCGGTAACTGCATCTGTCAGTCTTTGGTCAAATTTGTGAGTCTACTTTTGTAGTCCTTTAATATTCACGCGTCTTTGAATGCATTACCCGCTCTAGTTTATCAATATGTAAATAATAAATCAATTTTTATTCAGGAAAAGTACATACATAGTTGATTTACAAACATAATGTTGGATTTATATATAGAGCTAGTACATATAATACCTAAAGCCACTAATACGCATAGCGTTTCGGGCAATATCTTGCTATCAATGTCTTCGGGCAATATATATTTAGTGTAAACAACAAGTTAACTAATGTTACCGTTCACTCTGGGGGATCAATCATCTGTGTACATGATAAAGAGGGG
Source organism: Procambarus virginalis (assembly GCA_020271785.1). NCBI lineage: Eukaryota > Metazoa > Arthropoda > Malacostraca > Decapoda > Cambaridae > Procambarus > Procambarus virginalis. Next base: position 12,977,274 of record WNGS01005451.1, read on the forward strand.
AGGACAGAGCCTCGGGGCCCTGCTGGCTGAGCCTCGGGGCCCTGCTGGCTGAGCCCCGGGGCCCTGCTGGCTGAGCCTCGGGGCCCTGCTGGCTGAGCCTCGGGCCCTGCTGGCTGAGCCTCGGGGCCCTGCTGGCTGAGCCTCGGGGCCCTGCTGGCTGAGCCCCGGGGCCCTGCTGGCTGAGCCTCGGGGCCCTGCTGGCTGAGCCTCGGGGCCCTGCTGGCTGAGCCTCGGGGCCCTGCTGGCTGAGCCTCGGGGCCCTGCTGGCTGAGCCTCGGGGCCCTGCTGGCTGAGCCTCGGGGCCCTGCTGGCTGAGCCTCGGGGCCCTGCTGGCTGAGCCTCGGGGCCCTGCTGGCTGAGCCCCGGGCTCTTAAAAAGAACGTCACTTTTGGCCGTTTGCCCGTATGGCCGAATTTGGACGTAATTTGAAAATGAAAAAAAAATAAAAAAAAATTGGGAATTTTTTTTCAACAACAGTAAGTTAAGGATCCTCTGATAGGTAGGTGGGCAGGAAATTCTCATAAAGTTTCAAAACGTTATGAAAAATGTTAATTTAAGTGTCCTCTCCTAACATCTGCGCGTACGCCGGACGACTCAAATAGAAAACTGAACAGAACGTCATTTTTGTGAGTCGATTTCATTTCAATTACGTCCAAATTTGGCCATAGCGCGCATACGAGCCAAAAGTGACGTTATTTTTAAGAGGACGGGTTGGGCTGAGCCCCAGGGCGCTCCCTGCTGGCTGAGCCCCTGCCTGAGTGCTCACCGCTGTGTACTTTCTCTCATAATCAGCTCCTCGTCACGTAAAGTAATTTACATACATTTGACGTTAAACTAATTGATCGATAATAATATGAAGTAAGATATATCCCTTAAAAAAAAGAGGATTATGTTCACAGTCCTCGACAGTGTTACAACAGTGCCTAACTGGTTGTATTAGATCTGATCACCAAGGATCTTTACTTTTCAAGGATCTCTGAAATTACTTCGTCGTGGCCCGGGGACTTGCTTGGGTTTAATGTTCCAATTATTTACTAACTACTTTCTGGTAATTAATAATTTATTTAACGTGTTTTTTTTTACTCTACATAAAATAACTGCAGTATTTATATTACTTGTAATTCAGCCGTCACTGTTTGTTAGATGGCACAAGTCTGTGTTCAGTAGTCCAATCCTCGCATTAACCCCAGGCTTGCAGTTAAGCTAATTTCAGACATAAGTGACTTCCTTATGAAGAGATTCAGAAAACTCACACTTGCATTCACCAGAGGGCGTAGTGTACTAGTTCACACCTCTAGTCTACGTCTAGAGTACGAGGAGGACAAGAGTAGTTTACGCATAGAGTACGAGGGGACATGACTAGTCTACACGTAGAGTAGAGCTCTTCTCTAGATTATAAATTGTTTCCTAGATGTAAACAAAGCTGCCATGATTGAGAAAATGATGCAGAGGTTCGTTAACAACGCGTATAACTGCTTGTTGAGTCGTGCCCCAGGAGGCCTGCCCCAGGAGATCTATCCCAGGAGACCTGCCCAAGTAGGGAGGTCACCCCACCACCGTCCCGTCAGTTGGGCATGACGTGCGGGCGGGGAAGGTCATGCCTGTCTCCATCCTCGTCATTGTGACTGACACTCCACAGTATTGCTATCACATCTCTCGCCTGTGGTGAAGGTCAGTATCGTCTCTATGACATATCGTCTCCTTCCCCCTCTGAATTCTCGTTTAACGGGCTATTCATGCCCGTGCCACCTCTTGGGTGGCTTAATCTTCATCAATCAGTCGAATTCTTGTTTACATGTGATTCCAAGGTTGAGCAAGATTCATGAAAGTATTTACGGATCCCTTTAGGAAACCTGTAAATCTTTTCTCAATCTTGGCGGATTTGTTTATATTTATTAAACAGTTTATGAGCTCCGAAGTACTACGAAGTTGTTTATTACAATAATTACCAAGCTTTGTGAAGTTTCAAAGCGTGTAAACTGTTTAATAAATGTAAACAAAGTTTCCATGTTCTCTACACGCTTGATGAATACGCTCAGTGTAGCGTGGTCAGCGGCAACACGCTCAGTGTGGCGTGGTCAGCGGCAACACGCTCAGTGTGGCGTGGTCAGCGGCAACACGCTCAGTGTGGCGTGGTCAGCGGCAACACGCTCAGTGTGGCGTGGTCAGCGGCAACACGCTCAGTGTGGCGTGGTCAGCGGCAACACGCTCAGTGTGGCGTGGTCAGCGGCAACACGCTCAGTGTGGCGTGGTCAGCGGCAACACGCTCAGTGTGGCGTGGTCAGCGGCAACACGCTCAGTGTGGCGTGGTCAGCGGCAACACGCTCAGTGTGGCGTGGTCAGCGGCAGTACGCTCAGTGTGGCGTGGTCAGCGGCAGTCCCTTGGGGGCGGGTTCGAGTCCCCTAAGAGCTCCAGATGATTTTGTCATTGATATATATCTCGTTGGTGGGATGTATAGTAATAACAATAAAAAATACAATATTTTAATCGTTATACAGTAATTATAGATTATGGATATAGGAACTGTGACAGTTATAATTACAATAATAATAACAGGTTATTAATTAGAAACAAAATTCCACATGCAAAAAAATTTTAATTAAAAGGCTACGGCTACAAATTTATCTTTGTTTATACATTATAATGTACATAATATATATTAATGTATCTTATACTTTTATGTATAGTCAGACCTAAGATAGATTAGGTTAGGTGTTTTGAGCGTGTCCACAATTATTTTTATTTACAGTTAGTGGTGGAGCGCTTACATCTACAACTCGAGAACAGTTAACGTAATCAGTTGTTTGTCGCGTGTCAAGTGCTTTTAACTTGAAAACGGAATTTAGCGGTTCGATTAACGATCATTTGGCCAATGTGAGGGTGGGCTGGGATGCACTGTTCTAAGATCAGAGATTTGGAGCAGTTAGTAGTCTGGACGAGAGGTTTGAACTGAGATTCGAATCAGGGGCTCGAACAGTCGTGGATCCGTTGACAGGATTCGCTCTTGTGATTTGTTCCAGCGAGCCAGAGGGGTCTGAAGGTGTCCAGGAGGGTGAAGGTGTCATCTAGTGGTGGCCGCGCCAGCCAGGCCAGCCCTGTGCTGTGTTCACAAGACATCAGTGCCCAGTCTGGGGCGAGGGATGTTGGGGGAGGATGTGGTGCGACATGGAGGGAAACATAACTAAAAATTATATATCGGTAAAATATATACAAGAGTAATGAAAAAGACAACAATGCTTTCATTAAGAGTCAATTAAAATAAAATTCAGTGCATGTTATACAACATGAGTGAAGATAAGGCAATAATTACCTGACGAAGGGGAAGAAAGCAGCAGTAAGGCCACCGCGTGTGTCGCTGTAAGTGTTAAGTTGACACAGAGGACGCTGTAGGCAGGACGCCCCAGTGGGACGCCAACGATGGCCTGCGTGTTTCAGGGTCAAGTCCACGAGAGACGCGCCTAGACGAGCCAGCTCCTCCACCTCCCGCAGTAAGAGTCCGTCTGCATTGGTGTGTCCATCTTGAGAGCCAGAGAGATGAGAAGCATGGATGCTGAACGTGTTGGATGAAGAGGATAAGATGCTGGGGGATGAGACTCCAGGTGTGTTAGCTAACGTTGGTGAGATCCGAGAGATGTTGGGGAAAGTGTTAGACACTGTGGGCGGGTCCTCGGTGGTGCCAGAGTGCAAGAACGTGGAGTCGCTGGGGGCCGGAGCCTGATCAGTGTCATTGTTTGCCACATACAAGGTCTTCNCACAAATATTAAAAACATCCCATGAAAATGTTAAGCCACAACGAAAACATCTAGGTGGAGACCAACTTAACAGATTCATTTACCTAACAGCGGTGACAACTGAGCGACGGAGGTTGACGGTGTTCTCTCCAGACTGATGTTGCTGGAGGAAGAGGTCGAGGCAACACGGGCAGAGAGGAAGGCAGCCTTGGAGGACCTCCCGCCCACACCCCTGGTCCCATCACGCCCACCAGCACCACCTACGCCGCTACATCAGGCACCTGCGATCAGAACTTTGTGCTTATTATACCTGCATATATTACGACCACTGGATAAATAAGTTGAATTTGAAAGCGAGATCAATATTCCCGCAGCATAATGAACGGGCAACACCAGCAACACAAGCAGAGCTGGTCAATGTTAAGGTGGTCATTATGTACATTAACAAGGTAAGTTACCAAACAAAATTTGTAGAATCAAGCTTCAGCTATTGGACTCTCCTTTTTGAATTGTTGGTCTGGCAATACAATAATTCACGAGCCCTTCCATGTCACATTTGACAAATGAGACATTTATCCACAGATAAATGCTGACGTTATTGTTTCTCCTAATTCATTCTATTTCCTGTTGTGGCAAAGAAGTAGGAGTGTATAGACGCATTTCTAGTGTGAGAATGGTGAGTAAGTGGACGAGTCTATAGGTAGGTTTGGGTGAACTTAGATAGTGTTAACAGAACATGTGATATAAGCAATGAGGACGGGAGTCATTGTATTAGACGAACCTCTATTAAAAAGGCGGGGCTCAGAAACTGAAGCTTTACCAATTAGGTGAGTATACACCCAGTAAGGGCATGGAGAGGGAAGTGATATGGTAGTCTGCATCGTCCATACTCCTATCAAATAGGGTGTCATAGTGTCGTGAACACCTCAGAAAGAGTGTATTCACGTAGTTGTGCTTGCGGGGTTGAGCTCTGCTCTTTCGGCCCGCCTCTCAACTGTTACTAACTACTATTTTTTCTCCACACACACCCCCCTCCCCTGGAAGCAGCCTGTAACAGCTGTCTAACTCCCAGGTACCTATTTACTGCTAGGTAAAGGGGGCATTAGGGTGCAAGAAACTCTGCCCATTGTTTCTCGCCGGCGCCGGGAATCGAACTCGGGTCACAGGATTACGTGTCAAGCGTGTTATCCACACAGCCACCGGCGTTGGCTCTGTGTGTGTTTTCAGTTATATATATATATATATATATATATATATATATATATATATATATATATATATATATATATATATATATATATATATATATATGGTACCTTAGGGATCTGGTAGCTGAGTGGACAGCGCGCAGGACTCGTAATTCTGTGGCCCGGTTCGATTCCCGGACCACGCAGAAACAAATGGGCAAAGTTTCTTTCACCCTGAATGCCCCTGTTACCTAGCAGTAAATAAGTACCTGGAGTTAGTCAGCTGTTACGGAGCTGCGTCCTGGGTGTGTGCATGTGGGGGAGGAGGGGGAGTAGTTAGTAGTTCGTAACAGTTGATTGACAGTTGAGAGGCGGGCCGAAAGAGCAAAGCTCAACCCCCGTAAGCACAACTAGGTGAATATACACATACATACATATATAATTGTGCGTACACAATTAAACTAATAAACATATCCACCAAGGAACAGCACAAGAACGGTAGAGTAAATGGTTCAGTACCTGCAACGGGTGTGACGTTGTAGAGCAGGAGCAACCCAGACGCCACATCACCCAGCGGCCACTCGGCAAACTCTACTACCTTTTTTCTCGCGTTTTCTTCCTCTATGTTTTCTTCCTGTACCTCTATAGATTTCTCCCTCACCTTGCTTCCCTCTATAGTTTCTCTTCTGGCTTTAGTACCCTCGCCAGCTTCCTGTTTCTTCCTTTCTCCCTGACCTTCCCTACTGGATTTGACACCACTCACTCCTGCTGCCGACTTATTGAGCGGGGTGATCGTTGGAGAGACAAGAAAAGGCGGTGACGCGGATTCTGAGAAGGACAAGTAAGATTGGGNCTGTATATGTCTCTTCCTCTGCAAAATTTCATAAGCAAGCACTGAAACTTCTAAGTCTATGAACAGCACAACCAATATTTCAGATTAACTTCATGAGCATCATTTAATGGGGGGGGGGGGGCTATATGCAAATATTTCTTAGCATGCCACTGGAGCCCGCCCCCAGCTGGTCTATGATATTCCCACATTTTCATATGTGAGAGGTACCCCCAAGCATCTGGCTTTAAACCTTGGCAGTTGAACAGACAAATTCTCTCATTTTATTATGTACAGGTATATTCAATTAATTATACATACTGTATTTGTAACTAATAAATTTTGTAACCAAGTAACTGAATAACCAAGAGTAAAAAATAAGCGAGGGTGGCTGAGACAATATCCAAATGCATACTCGGGGTTTAAAATGGATCCCTCGAATGCAATTTATTATCTCCGAGGCTAAGGGTTCTCACATTTCCACCAGAGTTGATACTCCCTTTATTTTATAATATAGTGTATGTGTGTGGGGAGGGTTGGGGGGGGGGGGTGTGCACATGTGTAAGAGATACATGGATATGCACATCATTTTAGTTAGGACAGTGATAAGTGGTCTTCTTGGCTTGTTGCCTTCTTTTATTACCTAGTAAGCATCCTATTTTTATTGATTTTTTTTCCACTACATTCGATGCCTTTGAATATATTTTCAAATAATTTTGCATGGTTTCTCCATTTGACTGAAGGAAGGAGAAAGGGTTTATGGAGTTGCAGCTCCTAGGCCCCTGTCTTTAGTGATTGTTTTGATAAAGCAACTGTTTTCAGACTTTTATGATAGCACTTTCTTCCTATATTCCAAAAACAGGCCGCACTTTAGAATGCGTTGCCTGCATTCAGTAAATAGATGATTTACACTGCAATATTGTTTCCCAAATCCTAGGTCCTACCTCTAGCAATGTTAATTTTCTTTTTTATCTTTGTGTGTTGGGCACCCACACACCCTACTTTGTTTTATGAACGTTACTATTAGAGTATAACGTTCACGTTATTAGTAGAGTAACGAGTAACGTTTATGCATAATTGCACATGCCAAGCATTTTGTACTATGTACTGAATGTGTGACTGGAAAGTAGCGGGAGCACCAAATATCGATGTTACGATGGGTGTTTTGTTGAATAAAGTGCAGTAAAATGAAATTTGAATGAGAGTGGAACTTGACCTAGTTTTCCTATATACAGTACTATATATACTCCTATAAACTTTCCTAGTTCGGTATGTGCAATTTTATTAATTTGCAGGAACTTAACCCCTCCATGCAAATGTTGGGCTGTTAATTATCCATTCAATTGTGGCTACGTGTGAATGTTACGGTATGCACACATCTCTTGAGAGGGCTTCGTTTGGCATAAGTGATCTTAATATTATGATACTTGCATGAAAAGTGACCATTTCTTGCCTTTTATTTACATTATAAATTTTTCAGGCTCTTGCCAAGTTCCAGACAACTCACCGTGTCGCTACTGCCAGTGGTATTGAGACAGAGGAGAGCCTGCTTCCGAATCTGCCGCCAGAGAGACTTCTCTCAACTCTCAAATTATCGAGCTTGAACTTGAAGCAAAACAGGTCTGAACTGTTTTAAAATTTACTGTATGTATATATTTTGATAAATGTAATGCTCTAAAATGGTGTTTTGTGTAAAAGTAATTGTTACATTTAGTGAATTGTTGTCAACATTTTTGAGAGCTATATTTGTTATTTCTTAAAAACATAAATGATACTAAAACATGTAAACAATGGCCTAAATACTTTGAACACAATTGTTAATGAAAGTTGTAACTTAACTTGAAGTGTACTCCAAGTTTATTCTTGGAGTGCAGTGAAAATTACACTTGTAATAAAGCCTTTTTCATCAGAATTTTGTATGCTGTAATTTCAAAAAGATTAATGTTGAGGTATTTATTAGTCCAGGACTTTGGGGTAGTAACACTTCAGAACTTAACAGTTGTGTGGTTCAATGGCAATGTAATGTGTAGATCTTGTAATATGTGAATTGCTTAAAGTTTGGGAATTTGAATGCTGTATTTGAATGTTACTCATTATAAATTGATTTTTTTGTTTTTGTAGTGCCGAGCAGAGCTAGAACGTGTACAGAGTGAGAAGTCTCGTTACTATGTAGAACTTGCAGACTTGTTGAAAGATAAAGAAATTACTGACCATGAAAAGAAGCAGCTAAAAGCAGAGTTGAAAGACTTGAAATTTCGTGAAACACGGCTTTTCCAAGACTATGCTGAACTGGAGGATGAGAACATCACATTACAAAGCAGATATCAAATCTCAAGTAAGAAACTTTGTTATACTGTACCTGTATTAAGAATCGGGCTCTTGCTGAATTATGTTAGTTATAGAAATTTAATATTTAGTCTCTTCAACAGATGGTCTTACCTTGCTTGATGCCGCCACCACAACTATGTTCACATCACATCTTCTCGTATGACACTCCTTATTCGCTTCACAATACCTGTTTGCACATTCTTTATTAGGGTTTCTCTTGCCTTGCTTTCTTTCTCTTGCTCTTGCTTTCTTTTTCTTTCTCTTGCTTTCTCTCTCTCTTGCTTGCTTTCTCTTGCTTGTTTGCTTTCTCTCTTGCTTGCTTTCTCTCTTGCTTGCTTTCTCTTGCTTGCTTTCTCTCTACTTTCTCTTGCTTTCTCTTTCTCTTGCTTTCTCTCTCTTGCTTTCTCTCTTGCTTTCTCTCTTGCTTTCTCTCTTGCTTTCTCTCTCGCTTTCTCTCTTGCTTTCTTTCTTTCTCTCTCTTGCTTTCTCTTTTGCTTTCTCTTGCTTTTTCTCTCTTTCTCTCTTGCTTTTTCTCTCTTTTTCTCTTTCTCTCTCAATCTGTGAAAGTTTTTTGGGGGAAATGTAGGTAAATATTTTTCAGAATTGTGAAAGGTGCTTGGGTGATGGCAGGAGGTTGGCCAAGTGGGTGTGGTTGTTTGGTGTTGGTCTCTGGACGTGAGGCGTTTCCCCTCGCGTGCCATTATCTGATTAAATGCTGGTGGCTGGCATGTGTACACCTCAAGTGTTAATGGTTCTGGTTAAATTTTATGCTAATGAGTTAGCAAAATTGGTGAGCATTATTATGTTTAGCGTTAGTTTGTATTACTTTGAGCCGAGTATTTTGGTTTCTCTTCATTGTATTGTTTGATGTTTAACCGGTTTATTGGTGTTCATATTATCTATGCATTCACCTTATTTTGCTGTACATTTTTATATACAATACCAAATTACCAGTATATTACCAGACATGTAACACACCAGTATATTACCAGACATTGTTAAAACATCATATCAAAGTTACTCTTTATTTTAAATGTTCACACTAAAGCAATCTTACATTGGTTGATAATCATTTTGTTGTTCCTTCTTCAGTAATAAACATTTATAAATGTTTATTATTTGCCTAAGATGGAAATGAAAATGCTCTTGTTGATAACATTTTGTTCAAAATTGTTTAATCCCATCGACAGAATACGAAACAGATAAGAGGTGGAAAAGAACTTATTTAGTGTTGTAAATAAGAAAAATGGATTAGATGAAATTATTAAAGTTAACTCTACCATTTCCAATGTAAATATAAGAAAATGAGAGCAGAATCATTGCATTAACCTACAAAATGCTTGAATGCCTGGGCTAAGAGCCTAGGCTCAATCCTGCAAGCATATACGGTATAGGCAAATACACCTCCTCACCCACCCATACACACACACTATTGTCCATATTGATTCTCCTCTTTTTCTGTGTTTATATTATAATGTGTACATTATATTATAATGTGTACATAGTCGCTTCATAACCCATTGGTCTGATCTAAAAAAAATTGCACCAATGTTTATGCTTTATTTTGTACAAATGTTAAAACATACTGTGGTACATGTTTAAATATTTGAAATTATTTACAAAAAAATATTTTAATTTAAGAAATATTTTGTTTAATTAGTTTTTTTCTGTTAAGACGTACCAGTTGAAGGAGTGTGTACCCCTGCTAAGCCATGACCCTTCCATTGCTGATATTATGACTAGAATAAGATTTGTCAGAACCTAATCATCAATTCAGGATTTATATATTTGCTGGGTTCCATTCAAGTGAGGATTTGAGCTCTCTTAATTTTAAGGCTGTGGTTGAAGCCTGAAATATCTAGTTATTTTATTTTGTTACAATACATAAAACTTTACTACAGGTCATCTCAGGTTGAATTTGAAGGAGCCAAGCATGAAATTCGCCGCCTTCAAGAAGAAACAGAGGTGCTTAACCAGCAGGTGGAGGAATTGGCAAACCTCAAGAAGATTGCTGAAAGACAGATGGAAGAAGCCCTGGAATCCCTTCAAGCTGAAAGAGAAGCCAAATATGCCCTTAAAAAGGAACTGGATGGGCGAATGAATTCAGAGTCTATGTACAACTTGTCGAATCTTGCCATGAGCATGAAGCTCTCGGGTGAGTTGAAAACATTAGTTTAAATGGTTGGTGTAAACTGCACTCATACGTGAGGTGTGGGTGACTAGCCTCTTGTTTACTTGTTTTCAATACTATTCATATATAAATGTTGTAGGTCAAAATGTGAACGCCAATTACTGGAAAGATATTTTCTTAAAGGAATTTAGTCCATCCTCCATTTTGAATATGCAGTTAAGTCCTATGTATAGTAAGTACAAATAATGTCTCCTTTGTGTGTACTATATGTTCAAAATTTACATCATAATGTCTCAAGTTTGATTTTCAAAGAAAATATAAAATGTTTTACATAAATCTAGATTAATATATTTGGTTCAGCATGGTATAGCTAGGCCTAGGTTAGGTGATTTTGCTATGTTGATATAAATGTTCGTACTGTATTTACAGTATTGGCTAAGTGAAATCGGCAAATTTCTAGTCAAACATAATCGGGCTGAGAAAGTATTGTACAAAATAGTCACTTACCGACATAATCAAACTTATCCGACACAACGGCAGTGTGTGAACTTGAGAAAATGAGGGCACAGTAAATTTTTGGGACCCAACTTGATCAACAAGTTGACTGACTACACACACAAAAAAAATGTAGCTGCCAAAGAAGTTGGAGTATGCACAGATACATTAAAGTTATTGGAAGACACTGAATCAAATTGCTGGTTTCTTCTAGCATGAGGCATGGAGCCCCCCAAAGTGCTGATTTCATATGGTGAAATTTTCCATTCCATAGTGAACGGAAGAAATATTTTGCTATACACCCAAAGATTTTAGTTGATACCACAGTTGAATGTGCACATCAGAAAGAAATGGGTGGGTCGCATTCTTGCAGCATTTGTACCGTGATGTGAATTCCCCCTGGCTTAATGCTATGGCAGTAGGAAGTGTGCCTTATGTTTGCTTTATGAAAACGACTAGCTGACTTAACAGATGCCTGTCATTGGTTTCGTGAGTTGTTCTTATTAGTCAAGCTAGAGGGGGCCCAGAATTTTCTGAGGATGTAGGGGGATGCATAGATAACAGATGTGTGATTGTTGTACAGTACTTGTCCCTAGTGTGGGTAGCCATATTTTGTAATTAAACTTGGAGTATTCAACTAGGAGGATGGTCTAAATAATTGGCACTGTGGGTAGACTTGTATGCATAATGTGAGCCAGGACTTGGTTATTAGTGATTTCCAGTTTTTGGTTGCCCGAGTGACTGTGTGGGGATGCATATTTATGACTTGCCTGATTGAGCTTGCATTCATTAAGCTTTAACTCTTTGATTCTGATCCTTTAATTAATTGGTGTTTAGGTTTCTAGGTTTACTGGGCTGTTATATCTGCCTTTGAAGCTCTGTATAGTCATCCTTCACTGCTATACTTAGTGCATTCCATTTTTTTGCTATTGTGGCATCAAATGTTTTCTGCCTTAACTCATTTTGGTATATTTTCTATGTTCCGTATACCACCGATTCTAAATGGGCTGTCAATGTTTGCTGTATTGAATTCCCTGAGAATTTTACACAGGGTAATTGTCACCCCTGATAATTCTATCTTCCAGTAATGTGATGTTTAATTTCTTTGGTATTGCCTCAAAACTCATAACTCTCATCTCTGGAGCTAGTCTTTACTGCCCAATTTCTTCCCTGAACTGGTCATTCTTCCTTGCAGGTACAGTATAGAGGAATAGCTTTTGGGCCCACTTTTACTATCAGGTTTCTGCTTTTGACATTGTGGATGTGTTGCACTCATTGAGTACTTGCACAATAAAAAAGTACTTCTTGCATCCCTGTAGTTCATGTGCATGTTTCCAATGGATTAGAGTGGAGGAGAATATATATAAATTTGACAATCTACCAGTTCTGTTATATTCTGGCACATGTTTAGGTAGTACAGATTTTGGCGAGAGTGATGGTGAAGATGACACACCTGTCCTGCGGAGGTTGGAGTCAGAGTTGCTGAGTGCTGGTGGCGGCACAGCAGAAATGGGAGGCGACCTTTTCTCAGAGATCCATTTGAATGAACTGCGTAAGCTGGAGAAGAAACTAGAAGAGGTTTGTACAATAATCTCATTATCTGGGCAAATTCTTAATTTGTAGAAATAATGTCTGATCATTGAGTGACTGAGTTTTTAATGTAAAATTTTGACTGAATTCAAAATGTCCCAGTTAAGGAAAAATTTAATTTATTTGAAAACAAATATTTACTGTATTTGAAAACTAGGCCGAACACGAGAAAAGCCAGTTGACAACTAACCTCAAGGAAAGTCAGGAGGGGTTGGAGAAGACGCGTGGGGAACTGGATGCCCAGCATGCTCGGGTTTCTCACCTGCTGGGTCACATCTCTGCTCTTGTTAAACTGCACGATCAGGAGAACCCAACTCAGGTATGGAAATACTGTAACTGAAACCAATTCTGAATACTGTACAGTACTAGTATATTAATTTTACTCTATATAACGGCTATTATTATGGTTCGTTGTTGGTCATTAGTGTCAGGGCTTTGGGCAGTGTTACATATTCAGACTTTTTCACTTACACACTTCTTCCTCCTACCTGGTCAAACCATTCTACTCTTGCATCCACAGACCTTTTCTTACTTAAAAATAATTAAATAGCTAAAGAAAAGAGGATGGTAAGGGTGAGTAGTGTCAGAAGCACTTGGCCACCCACCTGAAGAATAACATACACTAACTACATTGTACCATTCATACTACTGATGTAATACAAGTTCACTAAAATGTGTTTATATTTTTGTTTATTTACTATCAACAGCAAAAGAATAGTAGAAATAATGACAAATTTCGATCAGCTACAAATTACTCCAGTAAGTGAAGTGTCTGCATTTCTGGGTGATTGCTTCCATGGATCTGGATCAGATACGGGTTTCACAGACGCAATCTGATTGTAAGATTAATACACTGTTGAGAGACTTGCTATAAAGCAATCTAAATTTAAGAAGTTTAATTACATAAGTGATATGGACTAGTAGACTTCCTTACTTAGGTATGATCTCCTTTATACGAAACAACATGTCACTCATAAACAGTAATCATTTCAGATGAATGCCGAAGACACGGCAAACTTGGTAAGCTTTTTAGAAAAACAGAAATCTAGGTATCAAGTTGCATCCAGAGAGATATCTGAATTAAAGAAGAGCCTTGCAGAGATTCAGAACTCGGAAAGTGGGTCAGCAAGTGAAGCTGTTCAGCAGCTCCGTAATGAAGTGGCAACAATTCGCTCTAGGGTCAGTGTTCCTCATTGTTTACATCTGTTGAGGTTATTGACAATTTATGAATTGTTCATCAAAATACATTGTTTTGTCTTGGTGTCATTTATTCAGTAATAAAATTACTCTTGTTATTCCACATTAGAAATTTAAATTAATTTTTATACTTTTAACAGCTGATTGATGCAGAGCAAAAGTCCATTGACTTGGTAATGATGTGAACGTTCTTAGTCAGATGATGAACAGCAGAGAGGGATCTTTATCCATAACGAAAAATGATCTAGGGTATGTTCACAATGTATTGATTGGTGTTTATGCATGACCGTTAGTTAAAGAAGAATGGATATACATGTGTGTGTTTATGAATGCATGCATGTGTGTATATATATATATATATATATATATATATATATATATATATATATATATATATATATATATATATATATATATATATATATATATATATCTATCTATTATAATATTATATGTTATATATATATATATATATAATATAGACAGTCTGTAGACAGACTGTCAATTATATATATACAGACGCTTGAATTTTTTCAAGTATCTGCCATATCCACCCACATTCTTTTCCAGGCCTTCTCCTCCTAGCCTCAAATTCACTTGAAAATACTGTACGTCATTTATTTGTTCAACATTCTGGCCTGTTTTAATTAAACTGAGCCCGATGAGCTGCAATTAACATTTTCTGGTTATCACTGATAAGGTGTATTTTGTTTATAGGACAATCAGTGAGGAGCTTGCACAGTTGTATCACCATGTGTGCACAGTTAATGGAGAGACGCCTTCAAGAGTACTGCTGGACCACAGTAAACAAGGGCATAATGCAGATAAAGGCAAGTCCCTCATGGTAGTATGCTTTTGTTAGATATTTCACTTGTTCCTGCAAATCCTATTTCCTTTTATCCACATCTTTAATTCTTTAACCTTTACAAGCATCCCTTGATATATGGAACAGAGCTGAAATAGCTGAAATAGTGTGCAGCAGAAATAGAGTATACAGAAAACGTATACGGCATACATAGACATGCTTTATACGATAAAGCACCTAAATTATTGGGATTGTCTCAAAGCTCTCCAAATGTACTCACTAGAAAGGAGACAAGAGAGATGTCAAATAATGTACACGTGGAAAATACTGGAGGGCCAGGTACCAACTCCACACATTAAAATATTGTTCACTATTATGTTATGTAAGAAAATGCAAAATAGAAGCAGTGGAAAGCAGGGGATGCCATAGGCACAATCAGAGAACACTGTATAAACATCAGAGGTCCATGGTTGATTAACATCCTCCCAGTGAGTACAGTATAAGAAATATTGCTGGAACAACCGTGGACATCTTCAAGAGAAAACTAGATAGTTTTCTTCAAAAAGTGCCTGACCAACAGGGCTGTGGTGGATATGTGGGCCTGCGGGTTGCTCAAAGCAACAGCCTGTTGAACTAAGCTATCATAAGCCTGGCCTGAGGCCGGGCGTGGGAAGTAGAACAACTCCCAGAACTCCTTCAAGCAGGTAAGTGTCTTAGACAGATTCTTAGTAAGATAGTAAGACAAGCATGCAGCGAGTCACAACCAAGTCCTAGTGGTGTGCCTGCAAAACGTTGGAGAGTGTGTACCCCAGAAATGTCATCAGTGCCTGATGTTATAATGGAAGGGGACTCTTCTTGCAAACACTAACACCCATCCCCCCCCCCCCCCTTCTCACTGTTTTTCATACGCCAACACATCAAGAGTCCTCAAAAAAAGTAAGGTACTGTATAGTAAAAAAATATGAATAGTATTTTGTATGAAATATATTTTTAAGTTGATATTTTTGGATGTGTGGAATGGATTAATTCAATTTACATTATTTCTTGGAGAAAAATTCTTTTGGTTTACAAATTTTAGATGTATGAGCTATCTATTGGAACGAATTAAATTCGTAAACCTAGGGTCCACTGTACTATCATTTTTGGACGACATGCTGGAATCATGGTATAACTGTGACATCATTATTATTTACTCATTTCCCACTGAATAAGGTGGGGATATATCAGCCCTGAATTAAGGTAATAGATATTTAAATATATTGCACTCGCCCATATGTCATATCATCCACTTGATAGCAACACAAGACAAACTGTCTGTAATATACATGGGCCATTTGTTTATTTTAGGTCGTGAAGAAGATCGTAAACCTTCATCTCCTACTTTGGCTGCAACACATCTCGAGGCTCTCCGTGCCAAACTTCGCACTGATGTCACACTTTCTGATTTTGTAAGTTTTTATTGGTAGAATTTTAGTCAAAGTCCTTTGACAATTTATTATGCATGTAAATTGCTATATTAGATTAGCAAAATTGATCTGCATTTAATGTTATTGAGATAAGAGGATTACATAAGGAATAATGTAAGTTTAATTGACTTTCTTAAAATAGTTGGGATGTACTGTAGTTAAATCTGGAATAATAAATTTAAAACAGGAAAGGAAGACATTATTTTAGCTAAAGAATTTGTATTCATTAATAAGGTTTCACAACAGAAGTGATTTGGCCATCCACAAGAATGGTTGATCCTTTGTAGACTGATAGCAAAATCACAAAACACATGGAATATATGTCTACGTAACCCTGGACAACATGGGTTCAGAACAGGGCGCCCCTATTCTGAACCTGGCAAAAGTAGATGTAGTTGAGCATACATGATGAATGTGAGTTGGATTGCAGGGTAACTAAGATATAGCATGAAAGAGAAAGATGCATGGAGTGCATCTTTTAGATGAACATAACCTTTTATGACATTCCATATTTATTGGGAATGTGTCAAAAAGCTAATTCTCAAACTGGAAAAGTAAGCTTGGATTACTTATTATTGATAGCTTTATTGACAAAATTATTATAAAATTTTGATTAATTGGAGTAATTCATTTAACCCTTAT
The DNA here is from genome assembly GCA_020271785.1 of Procambarus virginalis. Classification (NCBI taxonomy): domain Eukaryota; kingdom Metazoa; phylum Arthropoda; class Malacostraca; order Decapoda; family Cambaridae; genus Procambarus; species Procambarus virginalis. The sequence goes on from WNGS01005451.1 coordinate 12,993,676, forward strand.
TACAGTGAGGATGCTGCTAAATATTCACTGTCACACAGGACAGACAATCATATACAAGACAATATCTTGAGGTTATCATGAGATGATTTATTGGCATAGCGTCCCCGCGGCCCGGTCCTCGACCAGGCCTCCTTTTTGTTACACACCCCCAGAAAGCAGCCCGTAGCAGCTATCTTAACTGCTAGGTAACAGGAGCATCAGGGTGAAAGAAACTGCCGGGGATTCAACCTGGAACCTCAGGACTACGGATCCTGAGTGCTGTCCATTCAGCTGTCAGGCACCCCTGACAGCTGTCTAAATTGCTAAGTCTAAATTGTAGATTGAGTAACAGTAAATATATTTCATGAAATTACACTCTACTACATCAGATAGAATACATGTTTTAATGTATAAATTTATAAATGAAACTTTTTATTGTTCATACCACACATGATAGGAATAGCTTCACAAGATGTAACTTAAAAAAAGAATGGACAAATCAATTTAGTATAAATTGTTAGGATGTCTTCTACTGTGGCAGATTCCATTAGTTACATAGTTGATTGTACAATAGCCCAGGAGGTGTAAAATCTTTGTTTCACATTCAGTAATGTAGTGTAGAAGTGGATGCTTTAATAGTTCATCAGAGTTTACAGGCTGAATATTCTGGTAGGTATTCAGTCTCATTAACTTGTCAGATGTGCTGTTAGTCAAGTCAGATATGTGCAGCGACATCACATTGATTGATTTGATTACTGTGCTGACCATACAAATGTCTACTTTTACAAAAGTTGTCCTTTTCATGTAAAAACCACGGAAAGTGAACAATATTACAGGAGGAATCTGACATTGCTTAGGTAAAAAATGGGGCAAATTTCATAAATAGTGAGCATCTTCACTGTACATCTTGCTATTTAGACGATTATGTATAGTGAAGATTGTTTGCTGTAAGGCTCTTCACTACCACATTATTGTGAATTTTGAAGTTTCCCAAAATACTAAATTTTGTTTGAACGGCCTCCACAGTCCCCAGTGGCTGCAACACGCCTACTTGCAGTGTGACTGCTTCATGAAGGCCCTTCACTATCATGTAAAGTTTAGTGGAGTCCCATACAAAGGTTATCTTGCGGTGATTTCGGGGCTTTAGTGTCCCCGCGGCCCGGTCCTCGACCAGGCCTCCACCCCCAGGAAGCAGCCCGTGACAGCTGACTAACACCCAGGTACCTATTTTACTGCTAGGTAACAGGGGCATAGGGTGAAAGAAACTCTGCCCATTGTTTCTCGCTGGCGCCTGGGATCGAACCCAGGACCACAAGTTCAGTGTGCTGTCCGCTCGGCCGACCGGCTCCCTTCTGTCTGAACACATACCACACTTTTTTTTTAATTGATATGTAAGTACAAGTGAGGTTTTGGGGTTGTTATGGTTGATATTAATATAATTAAACAATGATGTTGAGCTTTCTCAAAACTGAATAAATCTTTCAGGTGGATAACAGTGACCCAGTTGCAGTTCGCGAGATTGTGGACACCATAGTTGACCAGATCCGACATCTTAAGAAATCTGTAGAGCATACAATAGAGCTAAGCAAGGAAAAGGGACTTGCAAGGGAGTCGTCATCTTCTGAAAGTAAGTTAGTATAGGGAGTCATCATCTTCTGAAAGTAAATTAAATTGTGTAGCATCCTGGATAACTCCTCGAACTTCCTGAAGGCAGTCATGATGTTTGCTAGCTTTGCACAAGCTATAGATGTTATCCAATTTATATGGGCTTTTGGGGGACAGATTTAGTGTGATGTCAATTCATAGGGCTTTCTTTTTTGTTGACTACCTGGAGTTGCTCCCCTCATGGGTGGCAGACTACCTTAGGTCTTCCTTCCCCAGCCTCTTACTTGGAGGATTGATCTCCACACTCTCTGGGCCATTACTGCATCCATCTAAGTCATCCCTGTAGAATCTTGTAGTTGTCTTCAGTTATTATTTTCATATAATTGCATTATTAGCAGATTTTGTCATGCATGACTATTCCTTCTGGTGGGTCATAGTGCATAAAGTCTTAATCAGACTCTATTATATGTTGTTTGATATTAGTTTTTGAAGTTTATATGTACACCACACATATATAATAAAGATAGCTAGCAACAGAACACTGCTAACACTTCAACTTCTATGTATGACTATAACATACATTGGAGCCAGATCATTTAGGCGATACTTTATATAATTTTCTAAATTGAGTGTTACAAGGTAATAAGTGTTATTTTTCATGATTTTAGGCCACATAGCTTATAGTTTCATCATGTGTACCAGGAGGGAGTAATGAGTGACCTAACCTGATAGACTTTAAATCTGAAGTGTTTGGGAAAGGGATATAAATTTGGAGATTTAGGAAACACACAATTTGTTTTTGTAGCGTATGTTAGGAAATGCAGGTAAAATACTTGACTAATCCAGAACATACATTTGCCTACTTTAGGTAGTGAAAGTTGAAAACAATGAATATGTATAAATATTCAGAAATGCTTTATATGAAATAATTTAAGCAAGGAGTTTTGTTTGTTCCTGTAATACATAAAATGACCTTTTAAAAACACTAAATTTCACGTCTATTTGTAGGTGGACTAAGTGAGAGCGAGGTGCAGGAGTTGCAAAACAGGTGATCAAACTCAAATCTCTCCTCTCCACAAAGAGAGAGCAAATTGCTACCCTTCGTACTGTCTTGAAGGCAAATAAGAACACTGCCGAGGTAATATTCCTGATTTAATATACCGTATTGAAATAAAGGATAATTTATTTGTAATTAAAATTTTAAATTGCATATTGGGAATGTTAGGTTCTAACGTCCCTGCCACCTTCAGTGATAGGCTTATTGTGATATCCATGTTCATCTGCTCATTTTCTATGCTGTATACTTAGAGACCAACCTTTCTAGAGTGTATTCTGTATACACACACTTAGGAATTGTACCAATCAGTGTAGTTACTAATGTAGGGTTACCCCCTGTTTATGTATGTATGGTCAGGTAGTGGCATTCATGTTTTGTGAAAATGCTTAAATAATGTGAATTATTTTTATTCATATAATATAGCATTGCTTTATATTGTATTTATATACTTAAAGTAGGTTAAAGAAGCTATTAGTGATGATGTATTTTGTATCCAGAATAAATTGAATTTTTTTGGAGCTTATAATAGTTTCTATGCTGATTTTTTTAAGCTATGATTTAATTGTATAACAAAAATCACAACTCCTCAGGTTGCTTTGGCCAATCTAAAATCCAAATATGAGACAGAGAAGAGTATAGTTTCTGAAACGATGATGAAACTACGTAACGAACTTCGACTTCTGAAGGAGGATGCTGCTACATTCTCCAGTGAGTACACACAAGCATTGCATATAGAAGACATAGGATGGGGATTCACAGAACATTGCACAACTTGAATTATAACTCATAAATGTTGTATAAATGCAAAATATATGTTTAAATTTATGCATTACTTTGTTGAACAGGTCTGCGTGCTATGTTTGCTGCTCGATGTGAGGAATATGTAACTCAGCTGGATGAAGTACAACGGCAACTAGTGGCGGCAGAAGAGGAGAAGAAAACCCTTAACTCGCTCTTACGAATGGCTATTCAACAAAAATTAGCTCTTACACAAAGATTGGAAGATATGGAGTGCGACCGTGAAAGGTTGGTATCTAAAGTCTTGTCATTCTGTTTATGCAGTGCAACTGCTATTATCTAGACCAATTAGTACCTCTGAATGTCCAAATAACTGAAATTCTAGGAATTTAAGAAAAGACCATGTAACATCATTAGAGCTAAGTCATGCTGGCTGTGAGAGGGCTTCAAACACTGCCTCACGAACTCTGCTTAATTCTTCCCAGCATTTTTTATTCTTTTGTTAGTAAGCATTCTATTGCTAAGATCTTTCACCTGAAGGGGAGATAGCATAAAGGCGAGTTTATTTGGCCAAGAAAATAAAGCAGACATTGCTTTGCAGATAACATTTTCCTATCATTGTAATACTCCCTCAATTATTATGATGCAAATTTGTCAATATAGTTTTGCTCCTGTCATTATAAACCTTTATTTATGCCTACTTTATAATAAATTAGTGTCAGTATGAAGAGCCAGGATATGGCTGGGTGGGTGGCCATCATTCATCAGCCAGCCAGCCAGCTAGTTCTTAAACATGTGATATATTTTTTGCATACACATAATATTTACATGTTTGATTCTTGAGAGAGTAGCAATTAAATAAGGAGTAAAAAAAACCTATACTCCTTAATATAATTGGTACAAGATGGCAATCAATCTATTTCTCCCATACAGTATTTTAACTTTGTTTATGGTGAGATAGCATGGATAAATTTCTTTGGCCAAGAAAGTTATGAAACATTACCTAGTCAATGACATTTTATGATAGTTTGTAAGTTACAATCAGAACACTTCCTCGCTTACGAAGTATGATGCAAATTTGCTGTTTATATATATATATACTTGATCAGGTATCCTTTGGAGGTGTTTATCGAGTTCTCTTTTGAACACTGTGAGGGATTGGTCAGTTATGCCCCTTATGTGTAGTGGAAGTGTGTTGAACAGTCTCAGGCCTCTGATGTTGATAAGAGTTCTCCGAGTACCTATTGCACATCTGCAATAGGTGGTTATCTTGTGGCAATGATCATTTGCCTTGTTACCCCTGGGCACCAAATTTTCTTAAAGCAATTGCTTGTTTTGTTGTGCTTGGGTGTTTTCTTTTCCCTCAGTTTTGGACTTTTCTCTGATCTGAAAGGCTCCCTTATTTTGTAGAGAGCCAGATTCTGGTGCTGGCTTGAGGTAGGCAAGGCTGGGTCTCAGTGTGCTGTTGCATCTCCTTGAGGCATGGCAGCACCTGCTCAAGGAGCTTTTGATAGGCCCACCAGAAAAGTACATTTCATTACATTCAGTGCATGGTTTGTATTTTTTTTAGATAATGCTTATTGTTGTCTTTATCTTATGATGTAACCTGTGAAAGAGATTACTGTTGATATGCATTACTTGTTCTTGCATTGATTGAGGAATCAACAAATGGTAAAATATTAAATATATTTAATGTACTTTATTAAAGTATACTACAATACTGTAATATTTAAGTATATTTATGATTTGACAGGTTCAACATGAGAAAACACACTGGCAGCCGTGGTAGGGCTCATGGGTCCCGCTTCAACAACCAACCTCACAGTTCACCCTCTCAACATCATTACCAACGTAGGGATAATTATTAAGAATATATGTTGGATTGTAAGAGATAGGAAGTGAAAACTTTGAGCTGGTGATCTTGAGACTGTGTTTAAGAATGTATCAAAAGAGCAGGATACAAAAGACAAATATATTTAAATGAGACATTTAATTTTCCAAATATTTCTTGACTGTGTTTCTGGTGCTTGACTGTAGAGCATCCAGATTTCTGTTTTCCCTCAGTGCTTCAGGTTTTGGGCTCCGTGGATGTATATTGAATCTCCTGACGTAGCCGGAGGCAAGCTTAGCGTTAATGATAAAGCTGAAACGAGCCGTTATGCAATGTATAGTTTTGCCGAGCTTGCTTCTTGTTACTTTTCCTTCTCTCCCTCATTATAGGTGGCATTAAATTATGACAGGAAGATTGCAGTTTTTTGTGAATTATTAACACACCCATGAATTTAAAGGTTCTGCTTTCCTATAGGGATCAATCGAAACACTTAACTCTAAACCACTGGAGTGGTTTTGGAGTGGGAGGATTATTAATCAGTATAAGAACAACAATGCAAGAGGAGGAACATATTTATTTCTAGTTTTCTAGCGTACAGAAATTAACATTCGTGCAATGTTCAGCAGACTTGTATAGGCTTTTAATGGGCTCATTTTTATTGGTTTAGGTTTTGTTTTTAATATATTCTTTCTGATGTATATTTTATAATTTGTCACTTGTGTTATAATGAATTTATTTATATTTAATAGAGAAGCATCCAAACATTAAGTACACTCTGGTTAATGAATGCTTATGTCAGGATATTGTACATCGTTTCACATCGTCCATGTTTTCAAGTTTGCAACCAATTGTGTAAATGATACCTGATAGTTTTTAAGGCTCAAAATTATAATTATTAATAAAAATGGAATTTATGATATACTATATTTTCATCTGGGCTTAACATACATTGTAATTTTCTTAATTGGAAACTTATTTTAATTTTTTATCTAGTATGAAATCTCATTGCTTTTTATTGTAAAGAGAGGTTTGCTTCACTTGTCCATGAAGTAACCTCATGGATTCAGCTACAAAACGATAGGAAATAGCTTTATGATATTCCTTAGTTTAGGTGGTATGGTTTGATATAAACAGCTGGTATCGGTGTGGGGGTATCTGCTGAACATGTAAAAAGCAATAATTTATCTTCAAAATACAACTGGTCATGGAACACCTTGATACAGTTATGTCTTTACTGTATTTTCATAGTTCGCAGATAAACTATCTTTGTATATCAAACCAAAACTGAAGTTTAATATAAGCAATCTTTGTTTTTTAGATTGTCGTAGTTGTCGGGTCACTCTTCGTGAGATCTCTTCATTGAGTTATTGAGACAAGCCACCAATGTAAAGTTTTTAAATAGAAATTCTAGAACATTAATGTCATTTTGTATTTCTAGTTACTTGCCTGGTGTCTTCATGTTTTATATTGTCTCATTTTAATAACATGCTTAATTTTGTTATATTTTACGATATATGAATAAGATAAAAGTCCTGTGGTTTGTGTGTTATTTTATTGAGAATGTATGAATATTGTTAATTTTCTTTGTTGGTATCTAATGAAAGCTGTGTCCACTTGTACCTCTGCTTGTAAGTGGGTTAAAGCTTGGCAGATTATATTTATCATGGATGGCATCTATGTTGATATTACATGAAAATGGATCACAACAAAGGGAAATATTCATCAGTTATGATCTTTGGATATCATCATATCATGGAAATTATCTGTAAAAGTTGTTAATAAATTATATATTTTATTATAGTTGTCTGTAGAATCTCAAATGGATTATGGATCATTATACTGACTATATCCTATTAGTCTTTTGCTCTGTCAAGGATGGCTCGTGTAAGACGATACTCGTAACCAAACTTGATCTCGGCACATCTCCAGAGTTCTCTAGATACATACACCTTCATGTACCTACACACCTGGTCACTGACAACATTTTGGCTTGCCTTTAGCAAATGCCCCTTTTGTGTGTGTGTGTATACACACACACACACACACACACACACACACACACACACACACACACACTCGTACCGCATTTAATTACATGGATGGCGAAATACTAAAGAAACTGTTCATGACTTTTGTGATAACAAAATTGGAATATACAGAATTTGTATGGTGTCCATATCTCCAGAAGCACATCCATAAACTGGAAAAGGTGTAAAGGCATGCTACAAAATGTCTTCCAAACCTGAAAAAATTAGTTATTTAATGCCTCTAGTCTCTCGGAATACTGTACATGAAAGCTAGAAGATAGAAGAAAGGTTCAATATGATCACTACTTACAAAATTATAATGGGAATTTACCAAATTGACAAAGGGGAATTCCTGAAACTGGCAACATCAAGAACAAGAAGACATTGATTCAAGCTAAGGAAACAAAGGTGCCAAAAAATATTATAAAAGTTTTCTTTTGCAAACAGAGTAGTAGACAGTTGGAACAACTTAAGTGAGAAAGTAGTCGAGGCCATAACCGTCGGTAGTTTCAAAGCGTTGTATGACAGTACTGGGAAGACCGGATACCATTAGTGTTGCTTTCGTCCTGTAACTACACTGGTAATTACACACACATGATCTCATGCGAAGGCGTGAGCATGCACCCTAGAAGACATTGTAGACATTGTGTATCCTGTAGACATTGGTATGCACTCAGCTCTACCATACAGTCTCTTGTACTAAATTGTACTTGCCAGTACTTACCCACAGATTCTCTAATGTACATTCTACCTCACACACACACAGTCCCTCTTTGTACTTCCTGCATATTCTTCTCTCAGTTGCTGTGTTACACGAGTGACTTATGGGAGGCCTCTATATAGATGTTTCTCTTTGTATAATAATTAAGGTGGAGAAGTGCAGCGATAAAGGTGGACAATGTGATGACAATGTACAGTAAATGTCTAGGCAGAAGAAATTCACATTAAAATCAGGTGTCTACTGCTCATACAATGTACTTAGTGTTTTTAAAATGAAGGAAAACATTTTAAGATGTAACTGTTTACCCCATTGATTAAAGATGGTGTTTTGTTCATCACTTTGCTACTTCTTATAATGTAGTAGTATTAAGTGAATTTACATTGTGGGCTATTTTAAGAAATTGGCAACACAATTTTTCATTAATTTGTGTATCCTGAAATTTGCTTTACATACACACACTTAAATTTACAAGTCTTTGGTCACATGCAATTTGAATGCATGTAACAGGTTGTATTTACATTAATTCACTTCTACATTCGTAGAAGAATACCAATGCCATCCAGTAGAATATAACTTTTTGGATAAGTAAGGAAAAAATTGTTGGACCGTCATTGCTCGTGATCCACAGTATGAAGAAAAAAACTATATATGAAAAGCTGCCCTGAGTGAGCAGTGTGGACAAAGCCAAGGCAGTTAATAAAAATAATAATTTTTTATGTATTATTTTATTACTATTATTATTATTATTATGGTTAGTGTAACTTTTAAGTTAACTGGGCCATGGAACCACTGAGGTGTGTCATGGTATATGACAGTTATGTTCATGTTGCTAACTATACACAGCATGGCATAACTGTGTCAGTTCTTGCAGTAGCATTGTTAACTTGTGGCAGGTTAACCATAAGTGACAAGTCAAATAAAAAATAACTGTTTTTGGGGCTAAATGCTAGTGAGAGGTTGACTTTAGTTGTTACTTCCATCATCCTGGCTTCTATATTTATTCTTGATCTTAGTTTTGTAATTCACTCAAGTCTTAAAATTTGCACTGCCACAGTCATGAACATTTGAACTTTTTCTTGTTGCCGATTCCTCTTTATTCTGATGGAGTTTGTTGCTAGAATAGCAACAGACTGGTTGTTATTCTGGTTAGCATCGTTTACACATTTGAACATCCAATGGCATATGGTTCTTCCTACATGTGGCTCAGTTCACCTGGAAAAGAACCATTGCCAAAATTGTGTGCATGTGCATCAGGAAAATTGAAATGCTGGCATGGGAACGCTCTATTTGCTTCTCTTTTGTGTTGATTTGATCAGAATGATTGAAGTAGATGGTAACTTCTACAACTCTGCTTACATATGATGCCTACAAATGCTAGCCAGCAAAGGTGTCTACTTATGATTAAAGTATTCAGAATTTTACTTGGGTGGCATGTTTGAAATACCTTTTTTTTTTGGCAGTGCAAGTATACTTCCTGAATACATAATATGCATTTAGCTTTATTAAGTTTGGCTGGATAAAAAAATGCATTCATCCTCAGCAGGAGAAAGAAAAAGGAGTGGACGGCCGACACGTGTTGGCTCTCCAGTGTATGACGAAGCCAAGGCAAGTTTCAGCAGAAGATAATTTGAATTCTTTCAGGTATGATAATTTATAGTTCATTTAACTTTTATCAACTGTACTATATAATTATTGAGTAGATCTAAACCATTTTGTAAAATGCATCGTCATCTTCAGAAAGTGGATAAACAGTGATAGTGATAGTTATCTGAAGTGCAGCAGAGTACTGGACAGCATGTTTCGGTGATTATACATGCTCTGCAATGTATTGTGGCTCATACATAGTATCATATGGCACAGTATTCATACTGAAGTGCATCATATTTGGTATACATCATATTTGGTCACACGTCCGATGTACATCCTATTGTTGCACATTTGATGATGTACATTTAATGGTACATGTACGGTGTGTGTGTCGTATTGTTATTCAGCATTGTCCATAATGGTAAATATATGGTGTAAAATATAAAGGTTAATATAGATATATTTTATTTATGGAGAGAGTATGGCTTCTGACTTGTAATTGATAAATATTCTGAGATTATTTCTTTGTCTACTCAAAGTGGTCTTCTTCACTTTACATTAAATGCAAGTCTACTCATAAAAGCTTACCTTAGGGAAATTGATCTGCAAAAAAAAAAAGTTTACATAGTTTTTTATCATTTGGGTACATACACTATTTTTAATAAAATGCCAATGTTATTTTCTTGTTGGTCTTTTATCTGCTATTCTTGTCAGATATTATATAATGTTTCACTTGTTTTTTTAAGTGAATATTAAGCTGGTTCTTAAGCCACATGTAATTTTTTTTTATTGAATTTGTTTGTGTTCAGTGTAGTTTTCCATTTATTGTCATCTGCATATCAGTGAAATTTGATATATGTATATTATGTAGCCATTATTTTTAAGTACTTTTTAATTTAATGCAGATTTTTGGATGAAAAAATAATTTGAAATGGCCAATATTTGGCCGGGCCATCTTGTGACCATCATTAATCTATTTTTGTTTCATATCTTCCTTCACACGTTTGTCTTGAGAGTGTCTAGAATGTGGGAACAGTTGCACCATATCATGTTGTCCCAAAAGTATATGGCTGCTTTGAATTGCAGCTGTGTTGTATTGTTTCGAAACTAAGAGTATACTTTACGAGTTGAATGTAGAAGTGAATGGTCTCGAAACAAATACATGTGTTGAAAAAGCAATCCATTTCCAAATGATAATTTACATATTTTCAGCTCTTCACAAGAATTCATACACATTCTAAACAGAAATGTGGAAAGAGTCTTAAGTTTAACAATGTTTTAAAATTGAACGTGTGTGTGTGTGTCTGGGGGGGGGTGTCTGTCTGTCTGTCTATTTGTGTGTGTGTGTGCGCGTGCGTGTGTGCATTATCAGAGTAGTAAAGTTTGGAAGTGTTCTGCTTGATTGCACTTGGTTGTACATCATGTTCTGTTGAGCTGTCCTGTCCAGCAGCTTATTTAGACAAGAATATGTATTATAATACCTGGTTGTAACTTATCTGTCCATATATCAGAACTCACAACTAAGAAAAATATGAATAATTAATCTTTTAACATAACTAGGGGGTTAATTCAAAAGTGAATTAAGATTTGTGTAGAAGTAGTAAATTGAAAGTCCTAGCGATACTGTAAGAAATGGATTTCTTACAATGTGGGTTCTGGAACTCTGCAAAACTGTTTGATACCAAAGTGGTTGTGAACTGTACAGTGATGTGTCTTAACAGGTCCATGGTTTTTAAAAAGCTTACACATATACACACACACACTGCTACGTAATCCATACAGTCTTTGCTGAAGACTTAAGTTTATGCTTTTGATTGTTCTCATATAACCTCAAGTTGTCTTGGCTCTTTCCATGATGGATGCATCATTGCACATGAGAGACCCATCAGGAAGGCACAGTTCTCCAGGTTGAAACCATATTAGGTGTGTTTCTCCTTTGGCTCTGTGAAAGGAAACCATTGTCTGTTTGAATTTTTTAAGAGGTCTATTATTTGGATCTGAAACATATTTACAACAACCCTTATTTACTAATCTTTACCTACTAGTAATAGCATTTTGCAATTGAGAACCAATCTCTTTCTTTGTAGAAACCAAAGATGCAAGTTTTCTGTATACTAATGACTTGCAATATAATTGAATAGCATTAACTCCAAAGTGGCAGGTTGCAATATGATGTGTTAAACTGGTGTTTTATTGTAGCAATGTCTCCCACAGAGACACATTGTCATAAGCAGCATTCAAAATATTTGTGCATTAAATGTGTTTTTAGTATATGAGCCACATAGGCTGGTAAGTTTAAGTTTAAATTTGAATTGAAGGTGTATTTTACGTGTTTAATTCTGACATGTTAACCTCAGTGCATCTGTTATACTAATGTAATATGACTGAATTTTTATCAGTAGCTGCTAATAGATTTTACCCTTTTTATCATGACCCCTGGTTGGAGTAAAGATTGTAGTTCATATTTGAGTTTCTCAAGCTTTGTTCACATTTCTTTCCCGGTGGCTCCTGTCTGCTTGGAATCCAAGTTGTTTTAGACTTTAGGAGATCTTGTTCATAGCTTTTTCTATTGAAATGCATATCCTTAAATTTGTAATCATTTGGTAAATGGTTCAGCTAACTTATTTTTACTGTCCTAATTTATTAACTTTAAGAACATTGAAATAATAATATTTAACATTGTGTGGATATATTCAAGTAATGTGTTCAGGATATGGCAGATTTAACAAATATTTTATGGTTTGTACAGCTAATAAGAACGGTGCGCATAGTTTTGTTTATGTACATGACTGGCAACCAGTTATGGGTCTTGCAAGGCGAGAGACTTTGAGAGGTACAGTGAAAGCTTTTAGTGGGAGATCAATTATTAGCAAATTTCTTCTACAGTAATTGTAATTAATTAAAATGTTTGTTTTTTATCTTCAGCTAAAAATTACTTTTATGGAGTAGTGGATGGGTCTGTAGGAGTGTGCCTTACATTTTATAGGCACTCAAGTTTTGAGGCAAAAAATGCAGATTGGCATTTTAAAGTCTCTTCTGGCAAAACATAATTTTTTTTTTTAATGTTGAAGTAACCATTAAAATATTTGTATTATATTTTCATGATCAATATTAAACATAAATTAATGAGACTATAGTCATACTGTTTCACTGTAACTGTCATGCAGGAAGACTATTGCTGGTGAGTCAAGTGAACTGCCTTACAATATTCACAGAGGAACTAGTGTTAGCATTGTGCTTAAAACCCCCCAACCATAATCTCTCTCTGCCTTTGATGTTACAGTTTAGCAGCAGCACCACCTCCTTAACACATCTTTCTTAACCACTTGACACCTGAGGAAGGACATTAGGCAGGACATCCTTACCCTCTCTCTCCCCAGTCTCTGGCAAGGTTTGAATTGAAGTGAATTTAATCCTTACGTTGCTCCAATCTCCATTTTTGTTTTTATGCAAACGACGATACAAAACTTTAAATAGCCAAGCCATGCAATGGTCTAAAGTATGCAGTAGGCCTTCTATAGGAATGGTTCCATTGACAGGTCTTGGAAAAGGAGAGAGTTGGCAGCATGTTTTGCACAGTTTCACAGGTGATCAGTGGTCGAGTTGTTTGCAGACTCTAGTGTGGATTGGTATCATTTATGTGTGGTTATTGCAGTATTGTATGCCAACTCATCTTTTTTATATTGTTTCTATAAAAACTATAAGGAGTAAAAATTAACTTTTTAAAAAATACACTTCGTAATATGAAAAGAACACTTTACAATGTTCTGTATTAAGATAACAATGAAAATAATTTCTGGAATAGGAAAATTGTAGACAAAATTCAATATTAATAAATTCATATTTTGTTGGAAACATAATAAATACACTATCATTACATAATCCTTGAGGTATATTGTCCATGATCTTTATTACCTGGTTGGATCACATACTGAATGTGTAGTATTATTGAATGTCCTGAAGTTAAATAATTTAGAATGATCATTCCGGTGTTTAAGAAAAGATATTAGGGTAAATTATATCAATTGATCCCCCTTTCATAAATATAGTTTTTCAGATTATAGTTTATTTAGATTCCTATTTCATGAATGTCAGAATGGTAAGAACTTTTGTAAGTAGAATACTCTTGTAAAGTGCCCCTGGGTCTGTATTTCACAGTTATACGTGTGCACAGAAATGGTCGCTGCGGCATCCACAGTATTTTTACTTTTGTATCTGTACTTCTTCACCGAGGACTGTAAACTTATTTGTACAATAGGATCCTATTTACAATAAAACTGAAAATTTATTCTACTGTATTAAAGATTCCCTATGAACTTTTATAGTGGAAAGCCGTGGAAAGAAATTTGGCCAGACAAGCTACCTCTAAAACCTATAAAATATGAAGCAGTGATTTTGTAAGATGTCAAATTTAAAGACATACTTGATGCAGAGGTTGTGCAGGAAGCAGATGTAAAGATATACGAGAAACACCAGTACACTACGTTGACCAGACCACACACTAGAAGGTGAAGGGACGACGACGTTTCGGTCCGTCCTGGACCATTCTCAAGTCGATTCACCAGTATACTACCCGAAGCAGGGGGGGGGGCTTTGGTGCATGAGGCCAAGATAAAGAAAATTTGATGATGTTGGCTTCATTATTTTCCCATGTATCTGCTGCCTTTCTAAAGAAACAATAATTTGACTGGGACTTTTGTTATTTTATATAATCAAGGGAGTTAATTTTCATGTGCTAGTGATGTTAATGAATTTAATGTGATATAAGATAATAAACATTTAATGATGACATATTGATATACATAGTAGGTACAACATTGAACTACACCAGTAGAGTTTGGTTAGACGGTCCATATATACACACACCGCATGTTTCTTGTATGAATTATAAATATAAATCATCTGATTTTCAAGTGGATTTTGGTAGTGCCGTTGAGTTCTCCCTTATTATTATTATTATTATTATTATTAACATCTTTATTGACAAAATTAATTACAATTTTGCCTAATCTGAGGATTTTGATAGTCTTATTAAGTGAGGATAATGCTGGTATTCACTGTCACGCAGGACAGAGGGTCATACATAAGACAATAGGTCTAAACTGTAGGCTGAAGCACATATATATATCATGGTTACAATCAATGTGTTAATGTATGGATATGTGAAAACAACTTTCTATTGTGCACTGCCACACAAGGGCAGGGATGGGTTCATAAGTGATGCAGCTTAGAAGTAATATAATAAAAATTGTTCTTCATTCTTTAAAATGGACAAGCAAATTTTGGATAAATTGTTAGGATGTCGTCCAGAACACCTGAGTCAATAAAATAGTTACACAGTTGGTGGTACAAGAGGCCAGGAGGTCTAAAGTCCTTTACGGTTTCACATTCAACAATATAGTGTTCTAGTGAATGCATTAAAGGTTTATCACAGAGTTTACAATCTGAGTATTCTGGTAGTGGCTCAGCCTCACTAACCTGCCAGATGTGTCTATAGCCAAGGCGAATTCGCGCAATGACTACATCACATTGCCTGGTTCGGCTACTGTGCTGACCATACAAATACCTATTATTACAAAACTTGTCATAACTTTTAATACTGCAGCTTTCAGGTCTCTGGGCATTTCTTAGTTCTTCTAAATCTGAATTAATTTCTTTAATTTGTATGTTTCTAATAATTGCATTAGATAGTCCAAAGTCATAATCAATGTTTTCTTTCCTGCAAGCCTCATTGGCCAATCGATCTACAAAGTCATGTTTTCCAACTCCAACATGGGATGGGATCCACACAAATTTTATACAAGAGTTATTATCATTGGCAAAAATTACATTCCATTTAATATTACAAGCTACTTCCGACATACATTGTGATGGGTTATTTAAGAACTGCAGAGCACTTTTAGAGTCACAGAAAATAACTCCACCACCATTGAGCTTAATGTATTCAGTGGCTAGATAAATGCCCAATAGCTCGGTCTGTGTCGTGCTTGCCCAGTTGTTCAATCTCTGTGTACTAGACATGATCATTTCATTCCCTTTATATACTGCACATGCACAACCTGTTCTACCAGTGCCTAACTGCACAGAGCCATCAGTAAAGGCATAGGATTCAGTCGGTTTGAGAATTTGAAGATGACTGTCAATAGCTTCTAATGTTATACATCTCAAAATGTCAGTGTTCCCTCGTGCTTCAGTTGCCCAGAGGCAACCTGATGCTCTTCGTCTAGTGTTGTGTCGAGCAGGCTCTCGGGTGAAGGTCTCGAGGAGTGTGGTCCACGCCGTTGTGGGTGGGCAGATGTGGGCACGGCAGGCGGCGTGGGCGTGGTGGCAGGAGAGGCCACCACAGGCTGGTGGCCTCTCCTTGATTGGATTGCCACCGTGGGAGTGAGGCCAGCGAGGAGGTTAGGTTGCTGGACTCCTGCTCAACCCGACATACCGGACCTATAACAACATAAACTTAATACTAGCCAGCAAATGCTATTGATGTTTTCTGAATTGCTACACCAGTTGCATTTTTCACAGCCAATTGAATCCCATGTTGCACAACAGCACCAACATTCAAAAGTTAACACAAATATTAAAAACATCCCATGAAAATGTTAAGCCACAACGAAAACATCTAGGTGGAGACCAACTTAACAGATTCATTTACCTAACCGCGGTGACAACTGAGCGACGGAGGTTGACGGTGTTCTCTCCAGACTGATGTTGCTGGAGGAAGAGGTCGAGGCAACACAGGCAGAGAGGAAGGCAGCCTTGGAGGACCTCCCGCCCACACCCCTGGTCCCATCACGCCCACCAGCACCGCCTACGCCGCTACATCAGGCACCTGCGATCAGAACTTTGTGCTTATTATACCTGCATATATTACGACCACTGGATTAATAAGTTGAATTTGAAAGCGAGATCAATATTCCCGTAGCATAATGAACGGCAACACCAGCAACACAAGCAGAGCTGGTCAATGTTAAGGTGGTCATTATGTACATTAACAAGTAAGTTACCAAACAAAATTTGTAGAATCAAGCTTCAGCTATGGACTCTCCCTTTTCAATTGTTGTCTGGCAATACATAATTCACGAGCCCTTCCATGTCACATTTGACAAATGAGACATTTCCCACAGATAAATGCTGACGTTATTGTTTCTCCTAATTCATTCTATTTCCTGTTGTGGCAAAGAAGTAGGAGGGTATAGACGCATTTCTATGTGAGTGGTGAGCAAGTGGACGAGTCTATGGTAGGTTTGGGTGAACTTAGATAGTGTCAACAGAACATGTGGCTTAAGCAATGAGGACGGGAGTCATTGTATTAGACGAACCTCTATTAAAAAGGCGGGGCTCAGAAACTGAAGCTTTACCAATTAGGTGAGTATACACCCAGTAAGGGCATGGAGGAGGGAAGTGATATGGTAGTCTGCATCGTCCATACTCTTATCAAATAGGGTGTCATAGTGTCGTGAACACCTCAGAAAGTGTATTCACGTAGTTGTGCTTGCGGGGGTTGAGCTCTGCTCTTTCGGCCCGCCTCTCAACTGTTACTAACTACTATTTTTTCTCTACCCCCCCCCCCCAGGAAGCAGCCTGTCTAACTCCCAGGTACCTATTTACTGTTAGGTAACATGGGCATTAGGGTGCTAGAAACTCTGCCCATTGTTTCTCGCCGGCGCCGGCGAACATGGGCCACAGGATTACGTGTCCAGCGTGTTATCCACACAGCCACCGGCGTTGACTGTGTGTGTGTGTGTATATATATATATAACTCATTGTATTCACAGCAATTTATGCATACGGGAGTATAATAAAGATCATAAATCCAAAAGCCGAAGCTGCGAATATGCAATTGACACCCATACTCTCTTATGTCCGAACCAATAACCACTGTATGAACAGGCTGGCTACACGATCCTTAGTCAATATCACGTACTGTATCCATACGCGAAGATACCCAACTCAATAGAGACTGAGTCACACTGGAGGCGGAGCTGGGTCGAGCACTGAGACAGAACTGGGTCGAGCAGGAGGTATGAAGCTACGGCTTCCCAACCTCCGCAGGGGAAATCGAGAGATCGAAAACCTCCAGAAAGCCGCAGACCCGAGGAACCCAAGGGAACCCGGAAGCGACCTCATATCAATTTGTACAGGAAAGGGGGGTACAAAACCTGAACATTGCAAACCGCAGACCCTTAGGCACTTACAGGGTGCCTAGGGAAGAAACCCTAAGCACATGTAGCCCCAGTACAACACGCTCAAATTTTCCCCTCCCCCTTCAGGGGGGGAGGCTGTGGGGACAATGTGTGGTGGGGAGCGTGTGTTTGCTTATTTTCTTTAAGTAGGGGAGGTCTGCCTCTCTTTTAGGACTTCGGTTGCAATTATCTTACCATGTGGGGGGGCTGTTTTGTTATGCCTACCTTCTGGGTGACAACCCTCGGTCAATGGAGACATGGAATGACTCCCAAAAAATGGGGTTTCCATAGCCCTTGCTCCCTTTCCTCCTCTGATGGGGCCAGGTTTGGCCCGTGTTCTCGTAAGGCTGAACTCCAATTGACTGATGCCCCAGACTATAAACAATATTAGACCGTAGCTCCAGAAGCCCCGGGTTTCTCCATAGGAAAGATGCCAGACCAATAATGATATTCTTAAAGCACTTGCACTCTTTAACTAGAAAATGTTGTATATTACCTATGCGGCCAATGAGTCACAATAACGTGGCTAAGTATTAGTACCTACTCTTTTAAAGACTATAAATTCTGACCTTAAGAATGTACAGAGAACAGTCATGGGAACATTAAGAATCCTTTAATATATTTCCTCAATGCATCACAATCTGCATTTAGAAAATATGGTTCCAAAATATGCAAACACCACTGCCCCAGACACCACAGGGTAATGTGTGACCTGCCAGAAATGCTATGCATGTTAGTGCTTTGCAAGAATGTAAAAATACCAATCTTATCTCAACTCAACAGGGTTAATCTCAAAAG
>WNGS01005451.1:13024479-13036065 GCA_020271785.1 Procambarus virginalis
ATATCAAAATATACATATATATATGTGTGTGTGTGTTGACCAGACCACACACTAGAAGGTGAAGGGACGACGACGTTTCGGTCCCGTCCTGGACCATACTCAAGTCATTGAGGGAATGGTGTGGTGGTCACGGTACTTGTACGTTTAGGGGTGACCCTGGACGGCATGGGTTCGAATCCTGGCGGGTCAATTAGTTCTTGGTGATCTATGGGCTTGCGTGTTCCTGCCAGCTTTCAAACACTAATACACACAGAGGGTCAGTGTGTGTGTCCGGTAGCTTAGGGATCTGGTAGCTAAGTGGACCTCGCGCAGGCCCGTAATTCTGTGGCCCGGGTTCGATTCCCGGACACGCAGAAACAAATGGGCAAAGTTTCTTTCACCCTGAATGCCCCTGTTACCTAGCAGTAAATAAGTACCTGGGAGTTAGTCAGCTGTTACGGAGCTGCGTCCTGGGTGTGTGCATGTGGGGGGAGGAGGGGGAGTAGTTAGTAGTTCGTAACGTTGATTGACAGTTGAGAGGCCGGCCGAAAGAGCAAAGCTCAACCCCCGTAAGCACAACTAGGTGAATATACACATACATACATATATAATTGTGCGTACACAATTAAACTAATAAACATATCCACCAAGAAACAGCACAAGAACGGTAGAGTAAATGGTTCAGTACCTGCAACGGGTGTGAGTTGTAGAGCAGGAGCAACCCAGACGCCACATCACCCAGCGGCCACTCGGCAAACTCTACTACCTTTTTTCTCGCGTTTTCTTCCTCTATATTTTCTTCCTGTACCTCTATAGATTTCTCCCTCACCTTGCTTCCCTCTATAGTTTCTCTTCTGGCTCTAGTACCCTCGCAGCTTCCTGTTTCTTCCTTTCTCCCTGACCTTCCCTACTGGGATTTGACACCACTCACTCCTGCTGCCGACTTATTGAGCGGGGTGATTGTTGGAGAGACAAGAAAAGGCAGGTGACAACAACCCATTGTACCTTCTTGTGAATAAGTTGTTATTATTAAAATTATTATGTACAACTAAGAGATAACTAAAAAATAATGATTCAAGGCTTTTCATTACTCCTCTTTAAAGTTAAGAGAAATTATCAACAAACCCATACTATATACATGAGACAACTTGTCATATACCTAGAGAGAGCTCCTGATATGTAGAGCTGTGCTGAAAACAGACACCAACCATCTAGCAGATCAGGCTGTCATACAGGAGACCTGGTTAGAGACCAGGTAACAGGGACAGAGTTGCCAGGAATTACTTCAAGGTAGATTACAACATAACATAAGAATCCACCACTTAAATTTGGCTTGCATCTCGTAATCCTAATGCAGATCATCGTGCCTACATTTACTGAACAATAATTTACAGTAACTGGTCTTCCGATGATTCAGAGTCAGTTACATACCTGGACAGTTATGGTCGGGAGCGGACCACATGTGCAGCGGGATATGTATAACCCAGGCGTGGGAGGGTGGGAGCCAATCTTCTGAAAGTTATGCTCACCCACGCTCTGAGTTGTCATTTGAACTACTGTCCACTCTGAAATGCAGATTATGAAATGTAGTATATTTTTCTGGGATTAAAGTAATTTAAAAGTATACATTCTATTTGCATGTACAGTGCACATGTGTAAGCATTAATGTATATAATTACCTAAGTGTAATTGCCTATGTGTAGTTACAGGATGAGAGCTATGCTCGTCCTCCCAGTACTCTTTGTATATATGGATTGATAATAAGACTAACCTGAAGGAAGCTTCCGCAGATGGTTCACAGTTTCATCCTTGGCAGTGGTGGATAATGTAACTTTCTCATCTTCCAGGGAGTCACGAGTAATGACATCTCCACTTTCTTCACCTTTATTACCTAGACTGCAGGTCAATGGTTGTTGGTTAAACATATGATCTTGATACCTTCCTCATGAAATGTAGCCTATGAATACTCATACAAATAAAAAAATATGACTTAAAATCTTAAATTATCACACACACAAGCCAAATAATTACTAATCCAAATAAACCACGAGAGAGATGGCAACCGATTGCAAGAACCTGGTCATAAGAAAAAATTATTTCTTCATCTGCCTATACCTACTGTATAGGCAGATGAAGTTTCCTTTGACAACTCCCTTTCCTTGGGACTTCCCAATACATCTTGGTGACTATGGTCACTCATTACCTACTTTCAGCTTGCGCATGATGTGGAACATTTGAAAAAAAATAATAGAAAATATTAACCTGGGCTTGTGGAGTCGCTGGGCCATGCGATGATGGAGGAGCGTTGAATGTGAAAGTGACAACTGGTGGAAGGCATCCTCAGTTTTCCCATCCTCTAATTCCCTTCTACCTGCCATAATATTGACATCTGCCAAAGACAGATGGACAGATTAAATGTACACATTTAAACAATACCTGTATAAACTATAATGCAATTTCTCTTATACCGTATTCTTTTCACAAGGTTTGTATTATCGGACATTGAAAATATATTCTAAGACATGAGTATGGGGGGGCACAGCTTATTGAAAGAGCACCAAAAAATGGCACACAGTACAGGTTGATCATAAGTAATATAGGAACAAGATAACACTGAAGTAGGCCTACTGTCCTATGCAAAGCAGAAGAAACTACTTCCACCCATTCATTTTTAATCTATTTAACTGTCCAACTTATTCAAGACATTTAAACTTCACTTCTATACATTTAAGTTATTCCATCTATTCACAACTCCATTGCAAATAAATTTTCACTCATCAGTATGCAATTTTTGTAACTAAAGTCCTTGAAATTTTGCATAGTGTCAATGTTACTGAGCATAAGTATCAGTAAATGAACAGTGATGCACCTGAAATAGTGCCAATTTTTTAATAATGCCCAAGAAGGTAGCTAAGGCTTTTAGGATTTCTTCCCAACATGGCAAATGATTGCCAGAGGTCTCTAGTGTTGAATGACAACTGCATAGAATATTTAGGAACTCTGAGAAATAATAAATCATTTACAAACAACAGGAGCATCTTGGTCTATCATTTGAGAATAGCAGCAGCAGTTAAAGGGTTCATGCCAGTCAATTTATCTTTGTAAAAAAGAATTCCTGATGCTGGAAATAAGCTGTAGCATCTCTCACTGTCTTATGCTTTCTAAAGAGCTCATGTCCACTCTGTAGAATGATGACCAAACTAAACAGTATAAACCAAGTGAAGTTGTACCAGAGCAAGCCGAGTCCTCCTCTGGGCTCAGACGGTACTAATCTAGTTGTAAACCTTTAAACTTTCTCAAGTTTCTTTTCTGAGCTTTACAAGGTGTGGGTTCCATGCTGGTGCTTCACTCTCAAATAATGGACTCATATAGGCAATGTGTGTAGACTTGAAACCTCCTTAGTTAGATTCTTAAATGATGTTTGCTAACTTCCCATATACAGATACAGTACTGCTGTTATCCTGTTCACATGAACTTTTTGGTGCAAGTACACTAAATTTGGTGTACACTAATTTGGTGTATTTGGTGGGTGAGTTTGATACTACTAGCACTGCTAGAAGTAACAAACTTGTATCTAAAGTATATGTCCTTGTATACTTAATTTATATAACAACAATGCCGTTTACGAGTCTTCACGCATATACAGTATACAGTACTTAGTACTGCAAAAGTGAAAACTAGCATGACTGATACACAAGGTACAAACCTGTGGTCAGAGCACTTGGTATGATTGATGCCATCTCTGTTAGCGATGAGGCCCCAATCTTTGCTAAAATGGTGCTAGTTAAGGCTTCTATTGATGTAGCCATCTGTAAATGAGATTTGATATAAAATTACATGATGCTCAAAACAAAATTTTTTACCATGTACTGGTACTGTATGCATTGGTAAAATTACATAACAATTAAAGTAATAACTCACTAATTCAAACCTTAGTAGTCTGGATCTATGGGCCAAGGCCAAAAAATTGCATACTTGAAGATGGGCAGAGCAACAAATTATCAAGGTGACAGACCTTGCTGCCAAACCTTAAGGAAAGTCAAAGAACCACACAGGGAAGGGAAGGGTCTAAACAGCGAGAAGGACTATTAACTTGGGCAAAACTGGCCACACGAGATCCTGTTAGGAAATGAAAGCAGCAGCAGCTGGGCCACAGAAATAGGAACACATAAGCTTGCCACTCCCAAGCTAGGTGAAACACACCCTCCACAAATGGTGCACAATTCACAAGCAGCACCCCATAAATTGGAAGCTGGCAGATCCACAGAGTGGTAAACAGGCCCACCCATAGACAGCCAAATGAAATCCAAAGTTTGAGGTAAGAGACCTCCCCATCATTATTTCTCATGCCACTAAAACAGATGGAAAGGAAAGAGACTGATTGCAAGAAAGGTCAACATGCAGTGAAAGAGAACAGAACTAAGGACCAAAGCCCAAAATCCAGAAGCAAGGCTACCCTCAAAGATCAGCCCCACAGAGGAAGGAACCCAACTTAACAGCCCATTTCCCCTTTAGGAAGCCTCAAAATGACAGTGGCGCAATTCAAAAGCCGTAGAGCAAAGCCATGCTGGAGACAGATGTACTGAAGTGCCAGCAACACTGCCACAAACATGCACACACATGAAAGTGCAGATGCTGCAGACAAGGAAGCTGTAATGCCAGGCGCAGAAAGAAAGGAAGACAATGAGTCACAATAACGTGGCTAAAGTATGTTGACCAGACCACACACTAGAAGGTGAAGGGACGACGACGTTTTGGTCCGTCCTAGACCATTCTCAAGTCGATTGTGAATGGTCCAGGACGACTTGAGAATGGTCCAGGACGGACCGAAACGTCGTCGTCCCTTCACCTTCTAGTGTGTGGTCTGGTCAACAAAGGAAGACGCCCCACAACCAGGAACTGGTGAACCTTTGAGGGGGGAGGTACTGCATGGGGTAATAATAACACAGTGGCAAAGATAATAAATGAAAATTTACCGTACAGGTATTTTTTCAGTAAAAATTGTCTTGACATATTTACAGAAAGTTTTTTTTTATATTTATGGAAATACAGTGTGAAGAGTTCATTCACACTCAGGCTCAACTCTGTTCAAGTTACAGTATAACTTCCAATTCTCAGGGATGTAGCCCAATGCATAAAAACATTAAAGCAATTGTTATAAATTTGAAACATTCATCGACTGTCGCAGCCAAAGAATTGAGGAAAGAAAATTGATGATCGGTCAGAAATCTGTACTTTAATAAACTTAACTAACCCTTATCTAACCAACTAATCTAACCTAAATAAACCTAATCTAATGTAACCTAATAATACTTGTACAGTAGTTGCAACAGACTGGGAAACCTGCCAAACTTTCCCCATCCTAACCTAAGATATTAAGTGAAAAGGTATGTTTTTATTGCACATGTCAACAATTCAGCGCAACTTGGAGCCGTTTCATGCACACAGTAGATGTATATTCATTACAATATACAGAAAATCAACAGAATTATTGTTAAATCTTATATTGCTTTTCACACTGCTTTTTAGTATTTTTATGAATTACTGGAAACAATTTTCATATGCATTTTAATGATAAAGATAAGCCAAAATCTCATTTTGTGATTTACACTAAAAATCATCTAACGTACCAAACTAATCCAACTTACATAAACCTAACATAACCTAATACATGTAGCCGCCATGTATTTTAAAAATCTACTTTATCCAGACGTAACCGAGCCTAAAGCTACCAGTATGTGGGGTTTGAACAGCAAGTGAGCTTTGTGGAGGTCTTGTGTAGAAAGACCTCCACTTGTGTATGGAGAGACTTGTGTGTGTGTGTGTTTCCTTCCTTTCTACAAACTGTGTTTGCCAGTCTCCATGGTGCAGGGGTAAGACACTCGCCTGGCGTTCTGTGAGCACTTTGTCATGGGTTTGTATCCTGGCCGGGGAGGATTGACTGGGCGCAAATCCTTAACTGTAGCCTCTGTTTAACTCAACAGTAAAATGTGTACTTGGTTGTAACAACGATTCTTCGCGGCGGGGATCGTATTCCAGGGACCTGCCCGAACGCTACGAGTACTAGTGGCTGTACAAGAATGTAACAACTCTTGTATATATCTCAAAAAAAAAAAAAAAAAAAAAAAATGTAGGATTTGACTACCTCCTCATGAACCTGTGCTGTCCTGCCCATCCCTAATTACGGGGACAGTATGATATTAAGTGACACCCGCTCTTACTTCGTGTGTGAGTTGTGCAGCTAGCGGTAAAGAGGTGTGGAGGCCGTCACGGGAGAGTAAGAGGAGAGGGCGACGGGTTCCCTGAGATAGTCTTGAAGGCGGCCGCGATGTTTTGAATTTGGTGTCACTCCAGACTCTAAGTACAGGTCGTGCTACAGTGAATATCATGAAGACATATATTTTATTAATATTATATATATCGTAAGTTGCTCAATGCTTGAATTTATATCTAACAAGTATTTATTTGTTTAAATATTTTACACTCAAGAAATAAATAGGATGATTACAAAATATAATGTACCTGAAACTCGCAGTTTTGTGAGCTGTGTTTAAGACTCTTGGGTCCACCTTGGCGAGGAGTGGACGTCTGAACAGCTGCTCCGCCTGGACGCCGCCGGTTAACACAACATTATTGTCTGTTGGGTCGCCATACCACTGTCTGCCATTCCTCTTCAACTGCCCGCTTTTGACGCCTGACGCCCTTATCGCCAGGGGTCTCAGGGAAGATGATAGATATTTTGTTTTGTTCCTGTTTTCTGGCTGGTACTTCGGGAGGTACCAGGAACCTACATATCAACCTACCCTGGCTTTGCGCCCTGGTGAGGCCACTCCAGACCAGGCCGACACCGGTGCGCAACTCCATAGTCTACTGAGACTGATGGATTCCTACTACTTCGGGAGGGGAGTTGTCCGACGGCGTCTTGGCGGAGAGGTGCCGGGTCTTGGTGGGCTCTTGATGTGCCCACTGGGGTGGTGGGCGGCTGGTCACTGCTCTGCTGGTGGGTCACTGGAAGATGAATTTTTGCACATTTGGTTTAGAGTATTGGGGGCTTTCGTGTCTTTGGGCCGTTTGGCTTTTGACATATTCGGGTACCCACTGGTGTGGGTACTGAGGGTCCCCGGATGTTGATAGACTGTTTTCCAGTTGGCTATATGTTGGGTGCGTACTGACTCTTGGTCTCTTATGGGACGACTGTGTTTCACTGAGCCCCTGCCATGTGGTGCATTTCAAAATCAAAAATCAAAATGTTTATTTAGGTAAGGTACATACATACAAGTGATTGTACAGAGTGATGGAGTTATAGATATAGGGCTAGTACATAGCCATCCCTAACTCTACAACCACAACAACATACTCTGAGGAGAGTTGTTTGCTGGTTCTGGTCTGCTACACACTTCGAAATCTACTCTTTCCAGCTATCTGGGTTGGATAGTTTTATTCTTTTGTGTGGTACCGCTTTCGTGGATACCTAGAGTATCTCCAGCTTCTCTACCCCTTCTCAACCCCCTATTGCTGGCTTCAGGTGGCCTTGGTTCCCAGTTGATCATCTGATCAACTTTAATCCCTCACTAAGGGATTAAACGATGACCACCCTTAAACCAGGTCCCTATCAAAAGGTGATTCCTCCAGACAAAAAGACACCAAGGAAAATCTGGGTAAATAGCTCTGCTAGACTTAATCAGCTGTGAATATATAACTAATTTCTTATTTAGCATATTAATTGGAAGTACTTTACTTTCAGCTATAACTACAGTATATGAAAATTGTATGCTAATTACTACACAAAGGCTTGTGGTGTTAACAGATACCTCAAATTAAAATGGTAAGTTAACCAACAAAGTAGATGAGTTGTGTACAAGAATCAATTTGATCAAAGATATTTTCTTTATAAATTGTATATTTTATGCACCCTTTAATAGTTAAACATAATGAGCAAAATTACCGAGAAATACCTTTGGATCCCAGCAAAATGCAGCAACAATATTTACTCAACATTTTCTTGAATAGGATTTGAAGTCATCTCAAGAGTGTGACTTGTGGGCTCAGCATATACCTCTGCCACATTTATTAGATGTGACTGTCCAGGTGCTGGAAAATTGTGATAAGAAAAGTGCTCTGTCATCAAACTATTTGGAAGATATTCTTCCAAACTTGTGCTTTGCATTGCCTCATAATTCTAAGGGATGCTCCCAGCTTCTCCAGTCACTTCCCCTGTAAGTGGAATTAGGTACTGTATTCCTGTTAAAAATACCTTAATGTTTTGCCATGTTCTCATATATAAGACCCTGCTATGTCATTGGGTATCAAATTTTGTAGTCAGGAAGGTATGACAATTAGCAACAGCACTGACATTTTCAAGCATCCCTTGATTAGATGACTGGAAAATATAATTTATGTTTTGCATGCTCAATATATTAAGTTGGGCAAATTTAAATACTGTAGTTCATACATTTTATTTCTTGTTAGAAACACTTAGACTGTGTTATACAATATCCAGTTAACTTGTTGCTCTTGGTTTGCATCCAAATGGCAACAAAATTTAATAATGAAAGGGTGCTGTACACAAAATTAGGATTATATTTTTATTTATAGGTTAAAGTAAACTCTTTGTACTTAGTATTTCAGGCAAGGCTAATACGTGCTGGTGTTTATTTATACATGATTCAATAGTAAACGTTAATATTGTTTATTCCGTTTCCAGAAGTAGTACAGTATGGAATAAGCTTGAAGAAGGGTTGTCTAACAAGAAATATCTCCCTGTAGAAGTTAGTGTCATGCTCTACAAACAGCATTCCTCTTCACTAGAAAGAGAAATGCTGCGTGTTCTCACTCAGTATGCAGCTGTGTACAAAGGCGATTGGTGCAAAGATGTAACATTAAGCATAGCTTATTTCAAATCACATGGTGAATCTTTTGGCCAAGATTCATTTCATGGTGAATCTTTTGGCCAAGATTCATTTCATGGTGAATCTTTTGGCCAAGATCCATCTCGTGACATTCAAACAAATAGAACACAGTCTGACAGCAAAAGTCAGTCACAATGTAATAAAATAAATTTTTGGGCAGACTCTCCCGTGATATGTGCAGCGGCTCATAGCCATTCTGTATTTACCTTAGGCTTAAAGTTTCTTTTTAAAATTGTTGCAGAGACCAATTATTCACTAAGTTGTATATTTGGATGCAGAGACTATTTTGCAGAACTTTTAATTAAAGTGAACGGAGAATTATATGAATTCTTCCCTACAGATATGCAGCATTTTGTTTACCTATTAACATTACCAGTAACCACTGGTCAAGGACCAAAATATTTTCAAAATTATTCACAGTTATTCGTTGTTCAGAGTGCCTTGTTAAAAGCTCTAGAGAAAGGTGGTGATAGTGTCGCTACTATTCGCACCTTATTGTGTTTCTTCCCATATTGGCTACCAGTACTTTACCAAAATCAGTTTTGGGACAAATATTTAAAACAAGAGTGGTGTGAGCTTCCAAATATTTTATGAAGACATAATTAAATAATTCCATATCTATATAACAATAATTTATTGATATAGTGCTGTAAATGGTTAATAATCATGCTTTTCTTGATGCACCCCATTTGTATGTAAAAGATTTTATTCTTTGGTTAGCAGAAGCAGTTCATATCGTAAAGATTGAAGCTCTTGCTAAAAACAATTATAATGGGTACTCACTTAAGAGGCCCAATTCATATTTTTAGCATTTTTACTACTACTACTATTATTATTATTGCCATTAGCCTAGATTATTAGCTATATTTTGAGCTTAATTTGAAGGCAATTGGTATTTGTACAATTTTTCGCTTAAACCTATATCATCAGATTTCAGTACTGTACAGTATATACAAGTCATATGGAAAGTTATGTACAATGTAGACTATTAGACACCCAACCTATACATCTGAAAATAAAGAGAGTGACTATTTCAGTCCAGGATGAACCAAAACATTGCCAATTCCTTCATTTTTAATTGAGGGTTGGGTGTCTAATTTTCTGCCACGTTATTGTGATTTAGTGTCCGCAAAGTGATTTATATAATTAAAACGGATACTGTTGAGGATTTTTGGTAGGACACTTCAACTCTCAAACCCCAGTTCTTTTATTTTTATTCCTAGACTAAAAGTTGTTAATTTGATTAAATTTGAAATGTAATATAAACAACAGCGGGCTTTACAATTCTGTAAGAGGTACTGTACTAGTACCTGTATTTTGAAAAACACTTTTGGTAATGAGATTTTTTGGAATAAAAATATTAAATTATTTGAATTTTATTATTAGGCAACTTTTCTAATTTGTTTCCTATCACAATTATTGAACTTTATCCCCAAAAATATGACTGTGTAGTAATATTTGTAAAACCTTTGAATTATTTTTTTAAGGTTTAATTAGTCATGTGTTTTTTTAAACTAATATAAAAATAGTATCTGAAAACCATGTTCAAGAATAAACTTGATTTGGGCCCTTAAATGAAGTTTATCAAAGTAACAAAAAGTAACAATAAAATCTGAAGTTTCTAATACTGTTGGCATGATTTTAAATAATCTTGAAGTTTTGGGTTATTCAGTTGACAGGTTTGTCCCTAGAAATTGCAGTGTAAGGGAATAAATATATAATGTGTGTGTGTGTATATATATATATATATATATATATATATATATATATATATATATATATATATATATAATACTGTACTGGTATATATTGAAAGCTCCTTTCTTCCTCCCCACATCCCTCTTCTTCCCAACACACATTTTCCTTCCCCTCTCGCACAATAGGTGCTCATTCCAAAGACATTATCATTCGTTATGCAATATTCTGCTTACATTTTCTTAGCTACAATTGATCCCAAACAGTCTACTAATAATATAATACAGTGCTGTACTGTAATAAAAGTCTTACTAAAAAAATACAGACCGTTCTCAAGGTAAAGTAATTCTAATGAATGATCAACCTCCCTGGTTAAACACCTGGATATTTATCTAGATATTAGTGATGCTCTAATGACTTAATAAGGTTCCAATAATAATCTATATGAACTTGTCCTAAACAGAATATTCCCAAATTATAACTGTATTGCATTATGAATTATAAACAGTCCCTGTGGTGAAGTGGTAAGACACTCGCCTGGTGTTTCATGAGCACTTTGTCCTGGATTCGTATCCTGGCCCTGGTAGGATTTAACGGGCATCAATCCTTAACTGTAGCCTCTGTTTACCCAACAGTAAAATGGGTACCTGGTTGTTTAACGATTTGGTGAGTCATATTCCAGGGGGAACATAGGATTAAGGATTTGCCTGAAATGCTATGGCTCATCAGAGGTAACGGGGCTCTCTCTCTGCTGGACAACCGGCTGTGGTAAGGCCTCTCTTAGTAATGTCGTTAACCTCGCCGTGTCTTGCATGCCATCCTCCTGTCCTTTGGCAGAGAAGGCCATGCTGTCTGTACCTGTCGGCCACTGCCTCGCCGCATATATACCTGTGTTCGGTGTCGATTGGGGCAGCGAGGCGGAGTAGCAGCTCCCCATGCAGTGACTTCCTATTAGCAACCCGCACCTGTCTTACACCGCAGGCCCTCCGAATTGCTGTGGCTC
>WNGS01005451.1:13038440-13056160 GCA_020271785.1 Procambarus virginalis
TTACCCTTGATTGTTCAGTATACAATTAGGACCCCATTCACCACACAGTTCTGGCATACACCAATATTAACATGAAACTAATAACCCATTACACCATTAACTCTTACACTCTGGACTAGTCCCAAAGGGAGATCTAACCCCAGTTAAAACTAAGCATCCCAGTAGAAAGGAGAAGTATACAAATTTGGTACATAAATGAGGATGGCATTACAAATAAAGGAGTAAAGTTTCAAGAATGGGTGACAGAAAAGGATACTAGGCAGTAAGGAAGGAAAGGATAAGCAGAGGGGAGGGTAGAAGACATCCTACTGATACATCAGTATTGAAACTTTGAGGAAATAGAGTTCCTGGAGGTAACCAACCAGCAGGACTGCATATTAGGTATGATAAAAGTACTTACTTATCAGTGACTCTGAGGAAGTGAGGTCTAGCTCTTGCGATACAATTTAACTATTTTGATATTCAAATTCTTTGTCGAGTTTGGACTTAAAGTTGTGGATGGAGGTGGCTTTCACTGCTTCTTTCCATACATTTCACTTGTTGGCCATCCACATAGAGTACAAGTATTTCCTTACATTTCTTTGACTCATTTGCATTTGCACCTTCCACTTATGTCCTCTCATCCCACTTCTCAATTTTTAAGAGGCTGTTCTTGTCCACCTTGTTTATTCCTCTCTTGTTGCAAACCTCTTAAGTTTTTCAATTTTGGTTTTATGATTCACAAGGTGTGGATTCATGCTGGTGCTGCATATTCCAGTATTAGTCTAGCAAAGGTTGTGCAGATTGCTTTGAAAAGTCCTGATTTAGGTTTTAAACGATGTTCTAAAGCTTGCCAGCATTCCTTATGCCACCAATGTTGCACTGATTATGTGTACCCTTGGTGTTAGTGTTGAAATTATATCCATTAACAAATCTTTCTCTCTTTCCAACTCCAGCAGTTGCTTTCCCCTCATGATGTAGATACCCCTGTTCTCTATTCTCGTTTTCCTGAAGGCCAGTAAACAAAGGGTCATAACCATTGCCCTTTCTAATACAGTACTGTATATGTAAATGACGTACCAAAAGGAAGGGGAGGGAGGGAACTATCAGGAGAAAGCACCAAACTATTACAACTACAGTATATAGCACTTGGAAGGGGTCAGGATGAAGATTTGGGATGGGACGGGGGAAAGGAATGGTGCCAAACCACTTGGACGGTCGGGGATTGAACGCTGATCTGCATGGAGTGAGTGTCACTCTACTGACCAACCCAAAGGGAGTGAGCTCGTACATGTCAGTGTTTACTCGATGCAAAGCTATTGAGGAAAATAAGAAATGAAAAGCACTGTAGGGTGCTGAAACAGGGAAGCAACCTTGCTAAACTTCAGGAGTGGGCAGCTGAAATACAATCTAAATGTGTAAGATAATGAAAATAGGGGTAAGGAAGAGAGGAGACCTGTAGGTAACTGCACCATAAGGGGAAGGTAACTACAGTATAGGAAACAATAAGAGAGAAAGACCTGGGAGTGAATATAATCCCAACACTAACAACAGAAGCTCAAATGAACAGGATAATATCAGCAGCATATAGGAAGTTAGCAAACATAAGAACATCATTCAAGAATCTAACAGGTTCATGTTACATGTTCATGTTCATGTTACAGGTTCATGTTCTAACATTTCAAGTTCATGTACACTGCCTTTGTGAGACCATTGCTAGAGTTTGCAGCACCAGCATGGAATCCACACCTTACATAGACAAAATCTAGAAGTTCAGAGGCATGCAACTAGATCAGTACTGGAATTGAGAGGGATCAGATATGAGGACATGTTGAGGAAACTCACTCACAGCCCTAGAAGAGAGAAGAAACAGGGAATATGATATCTACGTTAAAGATCCTGGGGAAATTGACAATGTGGAAAAAGGAAGCCCACTTAGATTTAAAGATACCTGGTTGATGGGGTTCTGGGAGTTCTTCTACTCCCCAAGCCCGGCCCGAGGCCAGGCTCGACTTGTGAAGGCAGGACAAAGGAACAAAAGAGGAAGCTGGGCACACAATTGAGTAGAGATGACAGGACATTCTTGTATCCTGTACAGGTGGTTGACAAGAAGGTTGTATTGAAGGAAGAGGTTGAAGCCAACTCCATTCACAACTTTAAGAACAAATATGAAAATCTGGAGGCAGTCCTGGTATAAATGGCTAGGAGGCAGGCCATAAAGAGCTAGATCTCACACTCCCATAGTCACCGATAGGTAATAGGTAAGCACATTTAGGTGAGTAGAGCGCATGCACAATTAGTAGTATAAAAACTTTTCACAGCATTTACTAGAATTTGATCAGTTCAAAACATGCTTCACATACATAAATCAGTATATTTGAAAAATACTGTTATATCACCACTTAACACAATTTTCTAAAATACTGTAGTTACTTAATGGGTGGTCATTTTGTAAATGGGTTATGCAATAGAGTATAATGAAAATCCATAATTATAATAATATTTTCAGTATAGTCTTCAGTACTGTACTGTACTTTTTGTCACCTGTCCTCTATATAAAAATGTGCAAATTGATCCTTAACCTATGCTTCAGTAACTTCCTTCAGGTCATCATTATCATAGAAGCATCACACGCAGGAGTGGAGTTCCAGGATTTGAAATATAGTATAGTAGTTGCGTGAGGTCAGATAAGGGCTGCATGATTAAGTGGCTCAAACCACAGCTGTGAATACACATCTAAGTGACGTAGTATATGAGCACTACACATTATCATGGGTCGTGGAGGTGAATAGTAATATCAGCATGTAGTGGATTGGATCAAAGCCAAGTAGGAAACTGTTCTAAATAAAGTGTCTCAGGCCCTCTCATGTTTGCTATTTATTTAAATGAATAATACACAGAACTGAGCAGCAATCTTAGAATTTTAATAAAGAATAATGGCATGTTTATCTTTTATTAATATAATGTTCAAGATCAGTATTTGAGCATGAATTTTGCTGCTAGATAAACTACTTTTCATAACTGAAGTTGGCTCTTCGTCTTCATTCCACAGCATATTTTATTTATCTAGGACTCGGATCCAGTGCTTTTGCCTCTGGCCTTAAAAGTAATGCAATTCTTGATGGATCACCGGTGTTTAACAGTACACTGTATTTAATTTTTCATATAATTCTATTATTATCATTCAACACTTATTATATATGAATAAGAGGCAATCAGATATCAGTCCATGTGATACTTTCCTGTAGACTAAATATCAATATTACTGTATGAAAATATTTTGAAGCACAGTAGGTGCTAAAGTAATATTTACATATACAGTTTTAATTTCTAAAAAAAACGTACAATTAAAGTGATTGTTTTTTATTTTATTATAGTTTAACTTATTTTAGTTTTGTTGATTTTTTATGGAAATTTATGCACATTTTTAAACTAAACAAAAATAAATAAAAGTAAATGTTATTTCTAGAGACATTTTGAACAGGCCTATATGAGAGCCCTTATTCTCAAGATAAACAGGTACAGTATTCTTTTTCCCTAGCAAACTAAACCTTGGCTTTAACACACAGAGATCACACCAACGTGATGCATCAAATGAACAAATCCACAAGGGCCATGACGAGGATCCTCGTCACGGCCCTTGTGGATTTGTTCTTGGCTTTAAGTTCACCTTCAAATTGCACATCTACTTCAAAACATTTCTGTGACAGTGGCAGGCACCAGCAAGTGTACAGGTGCATCTCAGCAATTGTGCTAATTGGGCATCTTTCAAGCATCTATGCAACTCTAAGCATTGTGCTATCAAGCCAGCTTCTAATAGCTTGTATCAGACCTTGCATTTATTATGCTTAGCACCTGGGTTGCTCACAGAAAATGTGCATCGCTCAGCACTTGTAAAGCGAGTAGTGAGAAAGGTATTTTATAACATGAATATGTTACAGGGCGGCGGGCGACAGGTGGTCTCTCTCCACGTGGGCCAGGCCGGTGTACAACTTGGGCGTGTATGCTGGGAACTGTTTTGCCTCGAACATGGTATCTTCCCAGATGGTGTGCCCTACCCAACTGTGTGAGTATGGTGCATTTGCTTTATCTCATAGCTACATGGAACTGCAATTCACACTATAGGTATTGTGAATGTCAACACTTCATTCAGGTAGAGTCTAGACCATAAGGGTACAAGTGTCAATTGACTTCAGGAAGATTTTTGTGTGCCTGCCACGACTCAGGTGATTGAAGTGTTACAGGAAGCTATATAAAGTAAAAGGGAATTTGTGAAAGGAGAAGAGGAAGTCATGAGAAAAATGTATTTTTCTGGTCCCATGAAAGGTTTGATTTGGAAGAATAAAGTTGTAAGAGATGTGGCAAGAGAGCTGCATTGAAGGAGTGGCGGTGCCTGCTCTTGTATTCATATGACATGAGAATGAAAAAAAAATTAGAGCAATATAAATGGATAACATGATATACATTTATAGTGTAAAAAAGGATAAATAATTAGTTGTTAAAATGTTACATTTTATGGAATACAACAGCTGGTAAATCATACAAAATTGAAAAAGTTTATCGAGATAGCTCGACTGAAATTGTACGCGAGTGAATGTGAGAGTAGGAGAGGAAAGTAAGAAAGATGGTAGACATGATGAGCGTATGTGTGAGAGGAAACCAGGATTTAGTGTGAACAACACATGAGAAATACTATAGTGTCAAATGTTAGATGAAACCAGGGTACTAAATAGGGACTGTCTGATATAGAGTATTGTACTTCAAATGATGATTCACAGGAAGAACTCTACACCTAATTGTATAAAGTAGTTGGGTGCTGCTGTTGATGGTTTGCTGGATCATGTGACAGTGCAAATGTCACATGATCCTTTGTAGTATGCAAGATTGGGTAAATAGATGTTTTTAAATATTTTTAATCTTCTTTTGCTATACTGTACTGTATAGTTGTCCTATTTCCTCTCTGCTGAGTTTTCCTCAAGCCATGAAAGTGGGAAACAATACTGATGATGATGGTGATCGTTAAAACACTACTGATATTTCTACACCTGTTAAGTGTATAAATTACATATTTTGACCAACACTTTGAAAACAATTTCAAACAAATACCAGTAAGTTTCGTGTAATATTTCTCACCGTGAAAGTCATATTTGATAACAAAAAATTATTTAATTTAAACTGCAATATGTTTCAAAAATACTTTTCCTAATGTTTCCTAATACTTTTCTCAGTTTTGAGTATTTCTTACGATACTATTTTCCAAGTGGTTTGAATTTCCCATTACTAAACATTATACAGAGAATATTCCAAGGCAGGTGAGCTATAATTTCATGTGAGAAGCGATTCCATCAACTCGAATTGTTTTATCTCATAAAACACACACAACCTTGCTTTAAGAAATGTTGATAGGTTAGATATAAAAATAAAGCTCTGAAGCCTTTTCGTGTGAAGTGAGATAGTATTAATAGTCATTAAATACTATCTATTTAGTATTATAGATAAATAGATAGTATTTATTTATCTCTTCCGTGCTTAATAAGGTGTCTATGGTGTAGATTATCATCTGCCTCAGCTGATGTTGTTAGAGGCAATATGAATACATACATTTTCTTAAAATATATCACTGGAGTTTGTTAGACAGTGTATAACTCTGGAATCTATAAATGTTCACTTTTGCTGTCAATTCATTCAATTGCAGGGACGTTGAATGGTATGTTGACAAACACTGGGCCAGTCTGTGACATCATTTTATCATACCTGATTAGCTCAGAAAGAGATCATTTAAATATCTCCCTCTTTGCCAGATCATAAAAAATTTAGTTTTACTTCAGAATACGTAACTTTGTTTCATGTAGCTTTAAAGCCTCACTTTAGTTATAATAAAATACAGTACAGTACTACATTACAGTGATTGCTCTGAACCATTTACAGTATTGATTCAACAATTGTTAAGATTTCAATATATTATTAGACTCTCATGAATTCTTTCCAAGTTTGGAATTTTGCATCCTTGATATAATCTTGCTTGGTATTGCATTCTAACCGCACCACGTAAACTCAATGTGCCTATAACACTTAAAATTTGTTTTTAAATAGTTATACAAACATACAAACATCTAATATTTTCATGTGTCCTGTCACTAAAGGCAAATATCTCTCTCAACAGTAATGAGGAATCATCCTTGGATCCTTTCTTTTCTGAAACAAGTGATGGAAAAATGGTGCCCAGGTCCATCTTCATCGACCTGGAACCCTCTGTTGTAGGTGAGTTGAAAGCTTTCATCAGCCATACTTGCAGTGGGCGGAGTATAACGTTCACTGGGTCTATCTTCAGCACCTTGTTTTGATGTTAATTAGCAACGCAAAAACCAGCATTGAATGCAATGAAATGCCAGTTTCTGGATGAGCCCCGGAGACTCCCTGAAGCTACCTTACTGATCAAGTGTCATACTACTTGAGTGTCGTTAGTCGCAGAGTTCCTTGTAAGCCTACCAGGGACCACAAGCCAGAACTTGGCCCCCCCTCAAAGAAGTGAAGGGAGCAATGGCCTATGAGCACTTTACATGTAAAGTATGTCATATTTGCCATCGACCGGGGAAGGTCTCAGAAAGGCAGGTGAATCAAAATAGACCACTGTCTGGCTGAAAATAGCGAGCTATGTCATCACAAGCGAAAAAGCACTTGTGCTTTTGTGGGTGGATTTACATAAATATTTCTGGTACTTACACTGGTTTACACTGGTCTCTACACTGTGAGCAGGTAAAACTTACCTTGCTGGTGGTATAGATGCATTAAAATCTATATCTATAAGTGAGAATGTCTGTCTGTCTGTCCAAGGCCCTTGACACTTGACACTACCCTTCCCCAACTTTCACATATGAAGCAGAGATAGGCAATTCCCATCTGGGCAAATCCCAAGATTTAAGGCAAAGAAGAGAGAGGAGCCATAAGATGGGGAGGGGGGGGGGCAGAAGGTGGAGAAGGGAGATGTCAGCATTATAAACAGGGAAGGCAGCATGGGCTCAAAAAGGAGAAAATGGAAGATTGACAGAACTTTTATTGAAAGTATTATTGATAAAGAATATAGTTAAACTAAACAAGGTTTGAGGTTAGATGCTTATGGCTAGCCTCATCCCACTTTGCAGAGTGAATGGTGATGACAGCCGATGTCATCCACTCTAAACAGCCTAAATCACCATCCCCAACTAAACAGTGAAATGTGACTGGAAGAGTCCCTAGATTTGTCATTCATAAAACTGAATGTGACTACTCCCCCTTTATATAGTCTAGGGTAGCTTCACAAATGCAGATGTACCCAAATGTATTAATACAAAAAATGTGAATTTAGTACAGTATTACATTTTCGGAGAGAGAGGGGGGATGTTTGAGGAGTGGTAAGGAGAAGATGGAAGGGAGGGATGCTGTTTGAAGAGAGGAGGAAGGATGGGGAGACAGGAATAGTGGAGGGAGAGATGAGAGAGGGGGGAATGTTGGGGAAGAACAGGGGAAAGAATGTTGGAGAGAGTGAGAGGGGGGGGGGGATATTGGGAAGAAAGTTGGGGAGAGTAGGGGAATAAGGAAAGAGATGAGAGAGGGGAGGAAGAATGGGAGAAAGACCTCGGCATAGCTAGGTAACCTCCCCCATTTACCATACAAGTGATTTACTTACATTGTTCCCATTATCTTGAAAGATGAGATTCGACGTGGAACACACCAGGAGTTATTTCATCCAGCAAATCTGATTACCCACAAGGAGGATGCTGCTAACAATTTTGCAAGAGGTCGCTACACCATTGGCCGGGAAGTTGTGCATACTGTAATGGAGCGTATCAGGAGGCAGGTTGAAGCCTGCTCTGGTCTGCAGGTATGGAAGTGTCTTGATGCGACTAATTTTACAACAGTTGTAGTATTAAGTATTTTATTGCCCCTGGTGTATAAAATTTCACCTTTGGCATATTTAGCCATACTGTAGTTATTATCAGCATGTCTGTATATAGCCTTCAGATAAGTTGGCATGATACAGTTTTAGTATGAAGGCCAAGTGCTGGGAACTATATCATTTAGCATTCATAAGTTTTTAACCTTCATAGCAGTAAGACCACAATACATCCAGATCTTGGCATAAGCCATGATTCTTCATATATAAACCTCTCTCTCTCTTTCACATATCTCTTTGCTTAGGCCATCCTTTAGATTTTTAATCCACATCCCATGGGGGGACGGGATTTTCAACAGCAGTCCCCATGATGCAGTGGTAAGACACTCACCCCGTGTTTTGCAGGAGATTTGGCCGGGGTTCATATCCTGACCGGGGTAGGGTTGACCAGGTGCCAATCC
The DNA here is from genome assembly GCA_020271785.1 of Procambarus virginalis. NCBI lineage: Eukaryota > Metazoa > Arthropoda > Malacostraca > Decapoda > Cambaridae > Procambarus > Procambarus virginalis. The sequence continues at coordinate 13,046,754 of WNGS01005451.1, forward strand.
TTAACTGTATGCCTCTATTCACCCAGCAGTGAATGGGTACCTGGTTGTTAAACAATTTGGCAGGTAGTATTCCAGGGAAAATTTAGATTAAGGAAATACTCAAAACATTATGCGTGCTAGTGGCTTTACAAGAATATAAGAACTCTTGTGTATATATAAATAAAAAAACAATAAAAATCCCTCACGGTCTTATAGCATCTAGTTTAAGATTATCTTTTGAAGTTTTGTATACGATCATTTGTATTGCATCTCCATATATTATGTGTAGTAGCTTTACCTATCAGCACTTCTGTAGCATCATCTTCTATCAGCACACCTTTGTTCAACAAGTTGCAAATGATGTTGAATAGAGGAGTAGATGGCCGAGTAGGTCTCTGAGACATTGGTCGGGAGGATGGCCAAACACACCTGAAACAACACTCAAAATCCCTCAGGCATCCTAACCCAAGTGTGCATAAGGCTCAGAGTTCTTCTCGCTGCTGTCTTTGGTGTACCCGGAAAGAGCAGGTGGAAAAACTCTGCCAATCTTCAGACCTGAGCAAACACAGAAAATACACTCCTTGTTCAAACTCCTAATTGAGACAGGAGTACACCACCAGTCTCATAGGCCCAAAGAGCCATCAACTGTTTTTCCTTAGAGGCTTTTGAGGTGTTGACAGGTGGAGCACAAGGCTATGCTGGCATATGCAGTATCATGTTACTAGCCTAATCCAAAAACAAATGATTTGTATGTTTTGCTTCAAAATTTAGCAAACTTTCAAATGGTGTAAGACAAGCATTAAAAACCTGAAATGTTTGTCTTTTTCTCAATATATAGATAGATATATATATGTTGCAAATACTGCACCTTAAATGCATACAGTAATTGGACATGTATATCTGAATATACTGTAACTAGTTCTTCCCATTTTTGATGGTGGAGGTAAATATTTTACCACCAGTATGCATAACATTTGGAGAAATATTCACCATTATATATTTTGTTTTCTTCGTCTTAATGCAAGTCATTCCATAACATTGCTTCTTCCTTTTGTTTTCCAATACAGAATAGAACACATTTATCCTGCTCAAAATATATCTTGAAAATCTAATTTATTCTCACGTATATATATATTATATTAATTAGCATTAATAACCGAGTACAGTACAGTACTGTATATTGCTTATCATTTCCTGACTTACAAAACAAGAAAAATGTCAAATCAAACATTAAATTAAGGCATGCCAGATTCTACCACTTTACAATTTTGTATTATAATTTACTGCACAAAGATAATTAATTTGATACAAAGCATTTAATTTTATTAGTAATTCCAGAACAATTTACTGTATAAATTTAGAAGATAATATTTCCATGGATTAATAACAATTTATTCTGGCAGGGATTCATATGCACTCATTCCTTCGGCGGTGGCACTGGATCTGGGTTTATGGCGCTGCTGTTGGAGAAGCTGCTCCAAGAATATTCCAGCACCAGCTTAATGAGATTCTGTGCATTTCCTTCACCACAGATGTCAACAGCAGTAGTGGAACCTTATAACACTATTCTCCACGCTTCAAATACCATGGAGTATGATCACTGCGCTTTTGTATTTGACAATGAAGCTACATATAACATGTGTGTAAATAAATTAGGAATTGAACGCCCAACTTTCTCAAATCTGAATCACCTTGTTGCTCAAGTTATATCTGCATCTACTGCCTCTCTCCGATTTGGTGGTTCCCTCAATGTAGATGTACGAGATTTTAATACAAACTTAGTGCCTCTTCCCCGCCTTCATTTTCCAGTGATGACTTATGCACCAGTCATACCAGCAGACAATGCTTATCGAGAGCAACAATCTGTTGCAGACATGACCACAGCTTGTTTTGATCCCTCTTCACAAATGGCAACATGTAATCCAGTTAATGGCAAGTACATGTCATGTTGCTTGCTATACCGTGGAGATGTAACACCTAATGATGTGCAGAGGGCTATATCTGCTATAAAACTCAAGAAAACTGTTCAGTTTGTGGAATGGTGTCCCACAGGTTTCAAATTAGGAATCAACAGTGGGCATCCAAAGGTGCTCCCAGGTGGAGACCTAGCCAAAATGAGCAGAGCTGTATGTATGCTAGCAAACACCACTGCCTTTAAAGATTCCTGGGACCGCATCAACCAAAAGTTTAATCTAATGTACAGCAGACGTGCATTTGTACACTGGTATGTTGGAGCAGGTCTCGAAGAATCTGAGCTTACAATTGCTCAAGAAAATTTGGCTCAGCTTGTGAAAGATTATGAAGAGGTTGATGGTGATAGTACTGAGGAAATTGATACTGATGAATTTTAAAGAAAGTTTAGGGTAAAAGCTCTTCAAGCTTACAGTGACAAGACTCCTATCTGCCTATGCTCGCTTCCCTGTTGCTCAGATAGAACTACTGTAAGTGCAGAGAAATTCAACCTTCATCCCTATGCATACCTGTTCCTGTTCCATGCATACACACACACTTATATGCCTGGCTGAATTGATGGTCAACACCAGCCAACATAATAGACTTCAGAGGTGGTCTCGACCACTGTCAGCCTGTTGGCTTTTTCCGCTTCGGCGTTTATCTGCGCTCGATGCGATCTGGACTGTCATTCTCGGGTTGGTCTTCACAGCCACAGCAGGTGTTGCATCCAACTAGACACCCAGGGCACACCTCTATAACCTCACGGGACTGATGGATGCCTACTAAATTTATGTATTTAATCCATGGACAATAAAAAGAAAAGACAATAGCTGAACAACTATATTATTAAATAAACTTGTATAAAATATATTTTTTTCCTAAGGTGTCATTCTTTAATATATTTTACATTATATACAATGATTCTACTTATGATTTGGTATATAAGCATTGCTATTTTAGATGAGTGGCATATTAAAATATAAGATATATATAATCCAATGCAGTTTACAATAATAAATATGAAAGACAACTCAATAAATCCATGTTTTCCAAACCAATGATGTGCTAAGTCTTCTGTACTCAGTGAAATAAATATAGTATACAGAAAGATAGCTATAGCTATATCTCCCACATATCCCAGCAGTACAAGCACCACCACAAGAGCACGTTATTCTCTATATTATGATGGATTTTGTACGTCAATAAAAGTTTCTAGTCTAATATTTCATTTAATACCCATATACAAATATATTTTCCATAACTCCATGTTGTATCACTAAAAATGTTTAATTGTTATATATTTACCTAAACAATTTGAAATTATGTTTCAATAATTACAATATATTACAAGTGCTATAAGCAGAGTGGAGGTGGTGGTAAAAAGTACCCAAATAACCCCACCAGGGGTCCAGGTATCAACCAGGTCTCGCCAATCAACCGGTAATCAACCAGGTATCAACCAGGGCCAGTGTGGGTACTACTGTATTATAAGGTATCTCCTGTCTTTAATTTATCAAAATACTTTACTTTTGGATTTATAGGCACTCATGCCGAGTTGTTAATAGGGCAAGTGTGCACAATCGCTTTAACGTGACGTATCAATGACAAAATCAGTGGGGGCCGTGATGAGGATTTGAACCTTTGCTCTGGGTACTCTCAAGCACATGCCTTAGACCACTATGCCACAACATGGTCAAAAGAATCCCAGGTTACATTTATTTTGACCATGTTGTGGTGTAGTGGTCTAAGGCACTTGCATAGGAGTACCCAAAGCATAGGTTTGAATCCTCCTCTTGGCTCCTACTCATTTTCTAAAGGCAAGAGTACTGGAAATTACTTAAGAAATATATACCAATCACCAAAAAATTACAATACTGTACTTAAGATTATTATAAAATAGGGAAATCTATTGTAGATATTCATGTCTGTAGTACAGTACTACATTTACATTCCATTTTCAGAAGAACCAGAGTTACTACAGTATTAAGATTAGACATACCAACTGTGTTGTTCTCTATGCTGATTATTGTCAAAGCAAGTGACATACATGTTTGTTCCTTCAAAAGAATACAAATACAACATACTTTGAGTTTTGATCAAGTTATACATAATTCAAAGACATAATACTGTACCATTCGAAAATGATATATACCTGTCTTAAATGTTATTCACAAGATTTGTCAATAACATGCAGAGGCAGACCGTATACTGTGAGTGCTGCAGCAGTGAGGTACCAGCGGCAAAGGAAACGTGATCGGGCGACCAAAAGAGCTATATCCGAGGGAGGTGTGGCCAAGGGAGTACCTGGTTCACCATCTTCACCACGCAATGCCCGAATCATTCCCCGAGTGAGGACATCTGTGTCCTTGTCTGTAACATCCCACAACATTCCTACTACACATGGGCTGTGAAAATAAGAGAGGCACAATCAGCTTCGTAACTTAAAAATCACTTCTGGCACAAAGTAATACTGTACGTCCAACTTTAAATATTGTAGTATACTTGTATAATGCCTGGAAGAGAGATGATATTCTAGAGAAAACAGAACATATGGGTGTCATTGTAGTATAAACAAATAAACATTGTGGTGGAATTTCATTACAGAAAATATACTTTAAGAATGTGAAAAGCCCCTTGATAAGATATTCTGCCACTCCCAGAGGTATACTGATCTGCCATGTGTTAATCAGATCAACTGACAGTCGGGCAAGAATGTACAGTACTTTTGCCACAGTATATTATATTAGGTGCTTGACAGACACTGGACAGTGATAAATCCAGCCAAAATAACAAATTCAGGAGGATCTATTCTCAAGCCCTCCCAAAAAAAGAACCCCCGTAGACATCAACAAGTGTCTATTATTGTTAACCCTTTAATAGTCTTAACAGCCAATCATACAACCTCCTGCCAGACTTCAATGCTGTAAGATGGGAGCATTATTTATGCTGGGTTCACTTCTCCTACTAACTTTCTCATGTATCCTAACACTGTATTTACACACCAGTATAAGACAAATAAGAATTGCAAGAGATGATAATGCCCCTACATTGCAGCTGAAAAGGTGAAAAGGCGAAACGGGAAAAACCAAGACAACCGCACCACAAACAATACCTTAGCCAGGAAGCTAAGGAACAAGAACATTGAACCCGCAGAGAAAACAGAACTGATTAAGCAGCCGAAATAATTCTGAGTGGCTGAAAAAGTCACACCCCACCACTGCCCAAACCCACGAAACCACCTCCTCTTCTGGGAAATGAGTGGAGAGACAGAGTAGTGAACATGAAGGCAAGTGACCAAACAGATTCGTGAACAAAAATTGAAAACACCCAGCTGGAAGACATAGCGAACAGCATAGAAACATCACCATAACCTGCAGTAGTAGAGTGAATAGCATGGAAACAACACCTGCAGTTGCATCAGCAGACCACAAGGCTTAAGATGATGAGTCTGCTTCTCATTGAGATAACCTCATGTAATGCACAGATATGGAGTACTTCCACAAACCGGTTCAAAGCCAAAAGCAACTTATGCACTTTGGTATGGAGCTGCAAAACTCTGATATTATGGAAAAAGGCAGGTGCTAACAGAGCACAACAGACTGCTGCAAAAAGATAATTTTCTGAGAAAACTTGAAAAAAGGGCAACCCTCCCTTCCAGTAAATTACTAGTCATAGAAAAACAACGGGGTCACCTGCCAGCCAAGAGGAAGCTGAAAAACTCATAATGCAGCCAGGAAGTGAAAGACAACCTATACACAAAAACATTCTGGCTGCATGGAATCAGCCACACAGCAGAAACCAAAGTAATTCTGCCCAAGCCATAGTTTGATAAAGAAGAAATGATGGAAGCCTATGCAAACCGGGGTATATACAGACTGCAAACTGAGAGATAGAAATGTACCTGTAGGGAAGCAGAGAAGGCATCCAATTCATACTGAGATGTGGAATATGAGGACCTATCTGTATGGACCAACAAACCATCCAACTTAGGCACCAAATACAAGAGAGTCTTCAGGCAGCCATGGACCACCTAAGAAAAACCTAAATTCCTGGAACTGTCCCTGGTATATAGGAAAAATGGTCTATTCCAACATCATCATCTCACCCCTCCCTTCCTCAAGCTATAGCACTGGCAGCCCCAGTGCTATAGCTTGAGGAGCTACTGAGGGGACCCTCCCAGAAAATAATATCCGACAATAAACTGAACACACACAAAATGATTATAAACATTAAGGTGCAGAGATCTGCTGGCCAGTGAACTCTGGTTCACTTCAGTGGTGGTGTGCCAGCAAACCTCAGAACGTAAGGAGGGTTAATTTCAACTACACAAACAATTAAGCAATTAATTAAGATATTAATTTCTCTCTTGTGGTCAAACTGCTACACTGTACTTTGTTTCAAAATGTAAAAAGTTTATAACTGAAAGGATAATGAAAACCAGATATAGATGCAAGTGATAAATAAATATGAACTAGTGTACTGCATGATTAATGTGTTCTTAAATTTTAACATACCAATAAGCTATTAAGTAGTTGAGGACGACTCCCCAAGGGTCCGGAATTCGTCCTCGTGGTGCTAGACGTACAGAAGCACAACCATAGAGGAGGACCAATGCCTTACACTCAAGTCCTTCAACCAGCTCGCCTGGGAGATACTGACTGCCAGAACCATGACCAGAATACCTGTTGATTATGTCATTTATAATATATGAAAGACAGGAGGAGGGTGGGAATGCTGGGGGTGAGTTACATGTGTGATAGTACATTAATGATCCAAGAATTAAGGAGCACGGTAAAACCAAGCAAACACAAGCTTACTTTGCATAACCTCCTTAACCCTTAAACTGCGCAACGCACCTGCATGCCCTCATCTGGTTTGCGTAACGCGCCTCCGGGTATTTGTATTTTTCACGTTCTATTCAAAACCCCCACGGCTTCATGGTGTTCACATCAGCTTCTACAGGGCCCTTGTAAACAGACGCCATCTTTACAAAAAATCGTGGGCCACATTCCCGGGTGTGAGAGCCTCAGTACTGAGTGAGCAACCAAGGCCGGCGCACACAGCATGAGCTCACAGCACTGCTGTTCAGCTTGAGACCACAGCATCGCCTAATAATGTCAATATAATTATATATATAACTTGTATTATTTAGCCATGATAGTAATACAAAAGAGCCTGAGTGTGATAATGACTGTGTACAATGTTCAAATATCAGTGATTCAATGCTGTTCACAATGTTCTCAGTGCTAGCCACAGCACAACAGCATTATTTCGTCCATCTAGGAATCTTCAAACGACTTCCTAGGTTCCTTTACAAAATAAACTGGTGGTCAATTATTCATTTACAGGATTTAGTGACCAGGATTGTGATAATAGCAGGATTGTGGTGATAATTATTGGATAATTAGCGCTGTGCATAGTAATCGAGGTAGCCTCACAGTGTGTGTGACAGCCACTCTTGTTTTGCTCACCATACTAGCTTAGTGGTTTGCTATGGTGAACACATATGTACATGGGTTATACAATGTGTGTATATAGTGTAATAACGGCAACAGGAGTATGTTGAGAGCAGCTATTTTGGTGAGGGAGGTGACGTCATAATCGTAGCGTCATCTGCTGTCTGCTATGTGATTTCTCGTGCAGTGTATGGTGGCCACTGTACTGTTTGGGCACAATACCAGCTTACTTTCATAGTTCTGGTGAATAAAACATGTAGATAGGTATACATATGTAAATAGTGTAATAAAAACAATAACAGTATGGTGGGAGGAGGTTATCTTGAGATTATCTTGAGATGATTTCGGGGCTTAGTGTCCTCGTGGCCAGGTCCTCAACCAGGCCTCTACCCCCAGGAAGCAGCCCGTGACAGCTGACCAACTCCCAGGTACCTATTTACTGCTAGGTAACAGGGGCATCAGGGTGAAAGAACTCTGCCCATTGTTTCTCGCCGGGCGCCCGGGATCAAACCCGGGACCACAGGATCATGCGTCCAGTGTTCTGTCCGCTCAGCCACTGGCTCGGATGATGGCGAGTACGATGTTGGAGGAGTGGAGGAGGACTGGCTGGCTGGGGGTGGCAGCTCACACTCTTGGAGTTCTGAGTGTGTTTATGGTGTGGATATATAGTGTGTGATACTGTACAGTGTGCAAATAGATTGTTATATACATAAATTAGCATGATACATTGGAAATATGTGCCGGATATGTGTACACGTGTCATGCACGTAACAGTGTCTTCAGACAGTACGGATGTTCTACTGCCACAATATAGTGTACGTGTTAATTATACATAGGATTGGCACGTAAAACAAATAAAATGTATTTGGAATTGTGCGCAAAAAATGAACAAAAATATATTCGTGGCAAGTCGTGCATCCTGCCCCGGGAGCGTACACCACGGGCAAATGGGGAATGGTGAAGTCACACGCCAACTTACGGACCCCAGAACAGCCAAAGTAAGTACAATTTCGACTTTCTGTTAACACATCCATACTCAGGGGAGGGTTTTCGACACTTTCAAAAAACAAAGAATTTTTTCCAGATAATAGATTTCCTGCGCACTTGGGGAGGGGGGGGGGAGTGCCATATATGAAAACCGAGCAGTTGAGGGGGTTAATCAAACAAAATCAGTAGGCAAACTTTGTTTTCATAACCGACCCATTTGTGCAAGGTATGATATGAACATTACATGTTTATATTGATGTATACAGCCCATGTTGAAACATGTAAATACAAATGAGAAAATACTAATACTGAAATCATGTGTCCACAGATATGCATGCATTACAAGTACAGGCATTAAATAATAACCTTGGATCGACAAGTACTCCACAACTAAATCTTGGTTAGTGATGGCTTCCCTGAACTCTTCATGAGTCGGTCTGCGAGCAGTAATGCCTGGCCAGCCAGTCTCGTCAAACACAGGTTTCAAACGCTCTTGTGTTCTTGGCAAGTTGTTATCTGGATCCAACATAAAAGCCTTTGCTTGAGTCAACACCTTGAACTAGTACACTCGTGCTTCGGCAAGAGTGATGCTGACAGAGATAAGGAATGAACAAAATATAAAATAAAAACTCAAAATTAAAAAAAAAAAAGTTGTTACTTTACTGTACATATTACAGTATCAGCAAAGCTGAATAATGAAATAACTGAAATAGCTTCATTTAGTTTAAAAATCTGTTTGGAAATGCAAAAAATGTAATGAAGAGGAACATTAACTTATATTTTACATAAAATAATTTTTCACCGATTACTAGGAAATGCTTCTTTATTATCAGAACCTTGGTTGCTTTCCTACCGAGGGCCATGGGTCCAAACAGGCCATGCCTAGTACATCAGGCCCCAGTATAGTTTGACCTGCTCTTTGGTATTATAGCAAGCAATTTCTCTGTAAAGCTGATTGAGGTACACTTTCCACTGTCTCTCTACTAAATATTTTGGCTGGCCTGGTACTGGCCGGCGGGCCACTTCAAAGTA
>WNGS01005451.1:13063441-13075103 GCA_020271785.1 Procambarus virginalis
ACAATGATCCTCAGGTGTGTACTCTTTCCGACTAAAACAAGTTACTACACCTGGTCCAACATAAGCTTTTAATCTGTTAATGTGCACAGTCATTTGTGGTTCTGAAAGATTAGGGTTAATTATTTTATAAGTTAGGTCTCCCACCTTCTCTACCACTTGGTAGGGTCCTGCAAACTTATGGGACATGGAAGTCCCCAAACGAGGTTTCAACACCAACACCAAATCTCCGACAGCAAACGACCTGAGTTTAGCCTTGAACTTCTTGTCATATCGTAATTTCATGGCTTGTTGAGTTCTTCCCAGATGTTCTTTCGCCAACTCACGAGCCCGACACAACTTGTCCTTGACCTTACTCAAGTACAAACCACTCTGATGAACAGAGACATCTCCCAACAACTTTTCGTGGAGCATTTTAAGAGGACCTCTCACTTGGTGACCAAACACGAGTTCAAAAGGTGAACATCCCAAAGACTCTTGTAACCCTTCTCTCGCAGCAAACAACACGAAGGGGAGATTCTCATCCCAATTACGTGGATAAGTCTCTCCGGTTGTCCTCAACATTTGTTTTAAAGTCTGGTGGAAACGTTCAAGCCCACCTTGGCTTTGTGGATGATATGGACTAGACAATTTGTGCTGAATCCCTCGGGACTCGCAAAAAGTTCTGAAAACTTTAGAACAAAAGTTTCCCCCATTATCACTCTGAATAACCCTAGGCATTCCAAACAAGGAGAAAAAATCGTTCAAGACACTTGATGAGATTATGAGCTTGGGTATTCCTTAGAGCATAAGCTTCTGGAAATCTAGTAGTCATACACATGAGAGTGAATAAAAACATGTTACCCGACTTAGTCTTAGGTAAAGGACCTACACAATCAATTACAACATGAGTAAATGGTTCATCAGGAACTACAATAGGTTGCAATGGTGCTCTAGGCACAGATTGATTGGGTTTTCCAACAAGTTGACAAGGTACACAGTTATGACAATATCTAACCACGTCTTTCTTTAACTTAGGCCAGAAAAAATATTTGCATATCTTATGGTACATATTTGAGATACCTTGGTGACCTCCCATGGGGTCATCATGTGCAGCTTGCAAGATCTGCCTACGATAATCATTGGGGACAACGAGTTGGGTTCTAATCTCACAATCATCTGAAGAGGGAGTTCCCTTGGGTCTCCACCTTCTCATCAGAAGTCGATCCTGGAAAAAGAAACCCGTCCCTTCCTCCAATGCATCAACATTATCAGGTGCCTCAGAAATACACTTAATTAAACTAGGATCAGTAGTCTGTTCAACACTTAAGGGCAATGACTCAGACTCAGCAGCGAGCGGGCAAGAACCTAGTAGCTTGATCTCTTTTCCTGATTGATCAGAATAAAATGGAGCCATAGCTACTTCGGCCTCACTCTCGACAACTGGTTCACTGGAGACAAGCGGGCAAGGTACAGATAGTTCAGCCTCCTCACCTTCACTTTCCTTGTGACTTAGGTTCGGCGGGGCTTCTACTACTGCCTCACTCTCATCATCCAGTCGAGTCATAAAAGAATCCTCAAGATCCACCTCCCACTCCTTTTCTGAAGGGGTCCTGGTCTTGGGAACAGCAACCTCAGTGAAATCAGAATTACTCTCACCTGTTTTTCCCATTGATCTAGTTACCACACAAGCAGGGTAAATAATATCATCTGCCTCTGGTTTAGCTAATACATTCTGGGGATTGGTTAACATTATGGGACACTTGGGCCCTGCAACCTGTCGGTTGCCAAAATCATTACCTAAAATAATGTCTACCCCAGGAATGGGCAGTTGCTTACTTACACCAACATTACACCATCCTGAAGTATATTTAGAATCAAGATTAATTTGCATTAAAGACACAGGTTGTACTCTACCGGCAATACCTTGGAGAAGTACAACTTCACCCAGATCTCGGGTGTCAACATCAGCAAGTACATTTTGGGCAATAAGAGACTGTGAAGCTCCAGTATCACGGAGTAATTGAACAGTCTTATGGTTACCATTATTACATAATAATGTACCTGTGGAAATATATGGTTTAAAGTCAGCCATCCAATTGGGATTGACTGTAGTACATGAAGAATTAATATGTTGCAATCCTTTACTCATAATAAGACCAGTTGGCCGTAGTTCAGGATGCAAACTAAAACATGAAGTAATCACATGACCCCTTCTCTTACAATGTGTACAATGCTTGAAAGTGGGCACACTGGTAGAACCAACTGCAGGTTTAGAATGAGCATTACTAGGCTTAGATGATCCTGGCAGTGGAGTAACAATCTTAGTGTTAGTAAGAGAAGAGTTCACGGGAGTAACTGGAGGACTAGGAGTGGGCTTATAATGATAAGGAGTTCTGTGAGCATTGTAATTTACTCTACGACTAGACTTAGGTGAAGTGGCCGTAAACTGGGCCTTAGTCAACAACTCATGCTCATCAGCGAGCTTTGACAGCTCATAAATGTCTGTTACATTCTTTTGTTCTGCCATAAAAGTAGACAATTTGTCTGGGAGACAAGACAATACTTCTTCCATGATAAGAAGATTCTTTAAAGCATCAAACTCTGTTACTGAAAGTGACTTTAACCATCTGTTGCAATATTTCGTCTTTTGACGAGTAAAATCAGCTATTGTCTGATCACTTACCCTCCTTAGGTTTCTAAATTTTTGCCTGTGTGCCTCTGGATTTAATTGATAAGCATTTAAGATGCTTTTCTTTACAAATTCATAATCAAAACTATGAGCGTCAGGTAGGGATGTAAATACCTCCTGACTACGCCCTTTAAATTGAGACTGCATAATTGCTACCCATTGATCCCTTGGCCAGTTCATACTGATGGCAATCTTATTAAAATGTGCAAAGAAAACCTCAGGATCCTCCTCATTAAACTTGGGTAATTCTATATATTTATTCATCCTTATGGGATTATTATCATTATTAATTGAAACATTACTAGAATTTCCATGCCCAGCTGCCATACGCTGTGTTTCAAGCCTGAAGTTAGTGTCAGCCATTTGTTGTTGAATCTCTAATTGCCTAGTGTGTTCTTCGGCTTGTTGCTTCCTTGTTGCTTCTAGTTGCAACTCAATTAAAACTCTCTGTTTTTGTGCCTCAACCTCTAAACGTTTAGTCTCAAGCTCTAATAATTTCTGTTGCTTTTGAGCTTCAATCTCTAATAATTTCTGTTCTTTTTGAGCTTCAAGCTCTAATTGACGAGCTTCTAACTCAAGACGCTTTAACGTCATCTGATCACTCGACTCCTCTCGTAACACCTCCAGAATTTCTTCCTCTAAGTCTCCGTTTTCAACAAAATGCGTCACAATGACTTTCAGAATTTGTGCCTTAGTCATGCTATTTCTGGCTGTTAATTCTAGCTTACTGGCCATATTTATTAACGCAGACTTTGTTAGGTTTTTAATTCCCTCAAAGTTTGGTTGAGCCAACAACAACGACACTTGATCCTCCATCGTGACTAACACTTGGCACTTGATTCACAATAATAATAATTAACACTGGCACTGCACTACACTTCACTGTAAAATTGTACCACACTGAAAATTCGCTTGGCCTCACTGCACAAACAAAATTTATAGGATGACTTACCTCAAAATCGTGAAACGTTGTTACTTGACACACAGGAAGGCTTGCATGGCACATGGAATAGTTAATAGCAGAAAACACACAAGACACTGGTACCTAAGAAGGCAAGGTTAGATTAGCACAGTTAAGTTTAAGTGGGAACAATATTTCCCGGCACAGGCCCCCATATCTCTATGTTACCTATCGTATGTTAATGCTCGTGAACCTACAACCTGAAATCAACTAGTCTAGGGAATTTATCACTGAGGTTGTATAAGCGGGTCACCAGTATAACTCCATGACAGGTAAAGAGCATAGAATGTAAAATATTTCTTAGGAAAGAAGAAATATGCATAAGTTTAAAATTATTGTAATTGTAACATATATACTCACAGATGATCACTATTTCACTTATTACAAATAAAAATAAAAATGTCTCTCCCAGAACAAATAACTACTAAAAGCTAGAAAACAAAAGACACAGACTTATCTCCCATGTTACGTCTCCGAGTACCAGCCAACGACTGACTTGCTGCGCGGCTACTCAACCCACAATTCGTCTCCCCCCTCCGCCTCAAGGATGAGGGTTGGAAAACAATGACTTTTTAATATATGAGACTAATTCAACCACCACTGGTTCTCAAAGTACATTCAGAATATAAAATAACATAATAGGTATTTCCCAAAATTAATAAGTACAATGCTAACTGCGTAATTACTGTATATACGTAATCAATGAATATATAAAATGTCACATCTGGAACTCTAAACTGAACAGGTCCAGCAAACTCTCTTTCCCGAATTTAACAGGTCAAATACGTGTGGAGACGCCACCACTCCTGTACCACTGACATTGCCAACTCACATGATGATTATAATATATATACACATATACAGTTGATATCACAAAAGTTTATATAAATTTTATTACGTAGCCAGCTATGAGTACGTAACAGTCCCCCCATAGGATCATCATGGGCAGCTGACAAAACTCTCTCTCTATAGCAGGTCGGCAACATAACCTGGTGGACTACCTCCCACTCATTTGACAAGGGAGCACTCTGAGGTCTCCATTTTCTCATCAAAATCCGATCATTGTAGTAGTACCCAGATGCTGCGTCTACAATTTCCTCCCTAGAGACGGCTGTCTCGTGACAATCTGCAAGACTGGGGTCAGCTTTCTTTAACTCACTCAAGGAGGCATCGAGGCCTTGGTCAGATGCCATTGGCCGAGGTTCAACAGTGTTCTCCTCCACCTCCCCACTACTCTCGGCAGGCGGTGGTGGCAGGCTCTCTACAATGTCCTCGGCCCCGTCATCGAGTCTGGCCATGAACGTGTCCGCAAGGTCCACTGGGCTTTCACCACTCGGAAGGTCCCTCGTGTCCTTGGGATTTACCACCTTGGCAAGCACAGGGCTGCCCTTACATTTAAGTCCCATAGACCTAGTCACCACGCACGCAGGGTACACAACATTATCCTCTGCGGTGGGTGAATCCAGGCAAACCTTTGGGGTAGGTAACATAACAAGCAGTCTGGAGTCCCCTACCTTATCCCCGGCTAAATCATTACCCAATATTACATCAACATTAGGGAAAGGTAGGTACGAAGTGACTCCGACTGTACAAATACCCTTGTGGAAATCAGATTTCAGGGTAACCTTACGGAGGGGTACTGCTCGAGTATCACTAGTGACACCCTCGACCAGTACCACTTCTCCAGTGTCGAGAGTGTTGGCACCTTGCAACGCACTCTCTAAAATTAAAGTCTGGATGGCACCGGTGTCTCGGAAGATCACCACGTCCCTCCAGGAAGAACCCTCAGACAAAAGTAGTCTCCCTTTCGATAAGAATGGGGTAAGCAGGTCTAACCACTGTGGGTTGGAGGTCTTACTCCCTAACCCTTCAGAAGGCCTCAAGCCCTGTGTCACAACGAGAGCATTGGGTCTTTTTTCCGGGTACAGTTGCCAACAACGGCTAATATTGTGGGTTGAACTTTTACAGTGGCCACAGAAACGTCGGGGAGAAGAGACATTACTAACCGAATTACCCTTCGGTTCACTCTTTAGTGTCGTGGGGCTAAACAATTTAACAGGGTTAGTTATGTCTGAAACAGAAGGTGCATTAGGTAAAGATTTAGAATGAGCTGGTCTGGACTGGCTGTGGGTATAAGTTTTGCTACTCTGTGGGGTAAAATTATTTTTATTGGGCCTTTTGCCCGCCAACTGGTAGTTTTCTGCCATCTTGGCCAAATCCCCTATTTTAGAATTTAACTCTACCCTTCCTCTTAAGTACTGAGCTACCATGTCTGGCATACTATCTATAAATTGTTCCTTTAAGACTAGGTCTTTCAATGCCTCGTATGTTTCGGCTTTAGCCGAGCGAATCCATTTATCAAACAGCCTACTTTGATCGGTAGCGAATTCCGTGAACGGTTGGTTGTGTGTAGGCCTAAGGTTGCGATAAGCTTGGCGGTGAGCTTCAGGAGTAATTTCATACGCCCTCAAAATTCGTTCCCTGACTTTATCATATTCAAAACACTCGTCGTCAGGCATATTAATAAAAATATCTTGGGCTTTACCCCTGAGTCTTCCCTGTAGGATTTTCACCCACTCTTCCTTTGGCCAGGTCATGGACAGGGCCAATCTCTGAAAATGGTTGAAAAACCTTTCAGGATCCGACTCTGAAAATTCAGGCAAGTTATGCTTCTTCTCATAATGCCTGGGGTTTGAATCCCCGGCAGGTGGAGGTCTAGGGGCAGTCGCTCTAATTCTAGCCTCCTCGGTTTTGAGTCTTTGCTCCTCTAATTTTATTTTTGCTAACTCTAGAGCTAACTCTCTCTCTGTATGAGCTGCACTTTCTGCTTGGCTAGGCTGGCATAAAGGAGTATCATCTGCCAATAGTCCTTCATCGATACAATGTTGTACTATTTCATTCAACAAGGTCCACTTTTTATTTGCGGCATTTAATTCTAGACCAAATTCCTTGCCTAACAATACTAAATTAGACTTGGTAAGTTTCTTTATTTCCACCAATGAAGGCTCCTCTGCCAGTCTCTGCATTTCGGATGACATCACTAAAAATTTTAGCTCCTAGCCACAGAAAAAATTAAAAATTAAAATTGGAAAAAAAAAAAATTTGCACGGCCCCTAACACAAGGCCACACTAACCTTAATCGTGAAGAGATCCAGCTGGGTGTCCAGTCAGTGCAATGAATGTCCTACGCCAGATGAGCTGGACCCTAGGCTAGCACACAACCGTTCTGCGGAAACAAGAATTTTTTAGTTTTGGCATTCAAAGATCTAATTTTTTACAATAATACAGTTCTTCCCGGACTGGCCAACCACTTGTTATAAAATAGTGGGGCTTGCTATGGGGGAACTGGTACTATTAAGGGGTAAGGGTAAGTAGAATACAGAGGTATCAAAAATGGGAGAACTAAAAGGCCCGGCCCCCAAAGTAAAATATCCACAGTAATAAATGCTTGCTACTAAACCCGGTTAGTCTAGGGATAGATCATTGTACTCCCACACAGGAACAAGGGATACTCTGTTCAAACTTACTTATTTATTAACCCCTTAACACCCCCCATACACAATCACACCAATAACAATATAATACTAACTTTACCACACAATCTTACGTTAAAAGCCTTGGTCCACATAGACAGGATACAAGGTTTTACACTGAAAACAAGCTAGGGTAAAGCTCTACTATAAAACACTTAAGTTAGAGTCAGCTTAGGGTAGGGGACCACGTGTTTACACTGGGACCCCCGTTAGCATAACAGGTAAGATAAACACTTAAAAACACTTACTACACCCCAGGTATACTACTCTACACATAGAACGATGGGTATGCCAGAAATATACAAAAATGAGTTATGGAGTACTTAACCAAACTAAGTCACAGAAATAAAGAATTAAGAGGAAGGAGGAGCACGTCCTAGCACCACAGTCAGCCAGCAGAGAAGGGCGAGCGAGTCTCTCGTCTCCTCCTCCGTGGCTAATGCTGCCGGCAGACTGTTCAACTAATCATACCGGCGCCCGATACAAAGTTTACTCAGGTTTACTTTACAAATGATTAGACAGTATTAGTAAACATAGTTGGTGCCTATTTTATTATTTAATAATCAACCCCAAGCTCAATCTTTAAATACTCTTTGAGAGACAAGACTAGTCTTACGACTGGCAGGGAAGATACGACATATGCAGCTCGCGATGCGTGTTTACTATATGGTATTTTAATAAGCTCAAAATTTGACCTCTGGTTTCCCTCTAAAGAACCCAGAGTCGTACAGTTTGTTTCTTTGCTTTAGAATGTAATCATTTTCGTAGTTGTTTCCCTGATTTTGTTCTTATATTTACATTTCGTTGCTAACTCTGTTGCATCTGTTCCTGATTTCTTCTGCCCTCTGTGTTTTTTTCACCCACTGCCTCTTATTTTTTGATTTAGCTTCTTGGCATTGTCTAAGTAACTATGAGTTGTTGTATTCCCCCAAATTGTATTACCTCTTTAAATAGATATGAATTTCTCCTCAAACTCTTAGCCTCTTAGTTTAATTTAGTTCATGGTTATTTGGACTGTCTTCCACCTGCTGTCAGAGATCCAGTGAGGAGGTCTGTGGAACCACAGATTACTTCCCCTTCTTTTCACCAGAAAAGGGTGAATATCTGCCTCCCTACCCGTTACCGCATGGCTTGAAGATTCCCCACTTCCTACCGTTTTCCCTGGGTCCTTAAAAGCTGAGATCCCCCAACATCTCCTGGTGTCACGTTCCATGCTGGTCTCCGCCCCTTGAGTCCTGGAGACTTAACTGCGATCATCACAGGGCGAACTAGAGACTTTCGAGCCAGAATCATGGACATTTCTCTACGTCCCGGGTCACTGGACTGAAGGGGATTGTTCCTCTTGAGAAGGCCTGCTTGTAAGAGGCGGTATGGTTTGAGGGGGTTTGCTTTGAGGAGATAATTCCTTGGTAGGCTGCTTTCAGACGGAAAAGGCTCATGTGGACTATTTTGTTGAGGATTGGGTAACGTCGCCGAGGCTTGAGGCTGTTGGGTCTGTAACCCGCGTCATAGACAGCATAAGGTTCTGATCCTTATAATCCGCCCATTCTTCAGCAGGAGGTCGACGTAGTCCTGGTCGAACTGCGTAGAGGCCCCAAGCGTGGCATCAACGGTTGGCAGGTGCATAGTTTTATCGCCGTAATTAGTGTCGTCCCGCCTCCTGAACAGCTCGTTCATCACTGGATGGCTGTCCCCGCTCGCTATTGGGAGCCATCATCACACTTACATCATCTCCAGTTGGAGGCCTTGGTATACGGTATAAGGTGGACTCCAAGTTTCATAGTTTTGTGGTAAAAGAGAAGTTTTGTTGTGGAATCCTTACAGTCCCGCCTACGTGTTGTGTTGGCAGGGTTTTGTTACTACTGTACTGGGAGTCATGAACTCTGGCAGGAGTCCAGCGACGCTGTACATCATTGGCGGGGTTTTGAACCCAGCGCCTTAGTCCTAACCCATCGCGCCATGTTGCGCACTCCATCAAGTAAACTGCAAATGTATCATATATGAAATCTGACGTGAGAATGACATTCACTCCTAAAGTTTTGTGCCGCTGAGGTTGTTGGTGGGGTGTTGGGCTGTGTTGGAAGTTGAGCTGAGCAACATTTTGTTGCTGAAGGGTGGCAGTGGGTGCCAGGGATGAGGGCCTTGGGACACGTTCGGGTAATTGCAGTAGAAATGAGGTGTCCATGTAAGCCATATATCCGTCTGTCGGGAAGCGTAGAGAGCGGCCTTGGATCACTTTGTGACACTGTCCCGACGGGGTAGGCAAAGGGCAAGGGTGCGGAGCGATGGTACGGAGACCATTGTTTCTCTGGGGGACCTGAACTTTTAGTGAGGGAGGCTGCAGTGCGGATCCAGTACCGGTCCCTCGCAGGTGTCCGCTGGGAACGCGAGTTTTCGAGAACTTGTAGTTGAACCCGTCATTAGAGGTACGACAAATTGGGGATCGGGCGGCGTAAGATAATATTCCACCAAGTCCACTCGCCTGATGTTTCCCGATTTCCGCGGTACTAGGTGCGTGGGCGTTGATATGATTCTGCCACAGGTCTTGGAGGTGCCTCAACTGAGGTGAATTAGCATCTGTTGGAGGCATCAACACACTGACGGCTGGAGTCGGTCTGGCAACTAGTGCCTCCTGCCAAGGGAGTGCTGTCTCTGGTTTCTGTCGAGTTTTCTACCAGTCCGGAGCTCCTGTTGACGCCACACTTCTCTGGGGAACATCTCTCTAGGGGAATATCTTCAATTGTCTCAGGAATATGACTGTCACTCTGGTGGTCTTGGGTACTATCTATGAGGAATTGTTCTTCTTTGTTACTAAATCCTGCAAGTGACTGCTCCTTTGTCATAGTTTCAGTAGATTGCTTAAGGTGTTCATTTTGTGAATAAAACTGAATAACTCACTTGAGAATCGTATCGTTACTGCCAGACCGAGTAGGAACTTTTGATCGTTGGCTCTTGCTAATCATCTTCACATTCGTGTTGGTTTTCGTGCTGGGTGTTGTGATGCGCCGCGAACTGATTTTTTTATCGACTGTTGTATTGATGTCGAAGTTGTCCTGAGAGGTCGGACTCAATAGTCTGGTTGTTTCCTGTCTCTTGACATTACAGTAATTACTTCCTGTTGCTCATTTAGTAATTCATGTGCTTTTTGTTGCGTGTTTTCTTTGTCCTGTCTCATATTTACCCCACTCTGTTGTTCTCGATGTACAAAATAGCTGTCCTGTTCCATAGTAAACTCGTCCTTATCACTCTCAGGTCGCCCGCCATCATTCGAGATTGTTGGCTTCTCCGTCTTATCTGTTCCTAGTTACGTTATTTGCATGCACGAGGAGACCTGTGTTGAGCGTCGCCAGGAAGGTACTAGTGTTGCCGAGGTTTTTTTCACTGACCTTCGCTGAAGGATGCCTCCCATGATCCCCACCAATGACGTCGATGCCTCTGTGTCTGAACTTGGGGAGAACGCAGCAGAAGCGACAACGACACACCCAAGCACAGGACGCACACGGTAAATCTTCTTATAAATATCAAGACATTGTCAGGAGCAAGTGATGTCAGCTATTGACATCCAAAATTAGGATCACCTTTTTTTCTGCCCAATGTCACACAACAGCGATTTTAAGATACCTAAGAGACAACAGATGCTATATCGATTTCCCACAGAAACCCCCTGAGCATCAACGTCGTATTAAACACGTCCTCGTCCCTTCAGGCTGAGGGCACGACTGACAATGTCTGGGCGTCAGCTGCCAAGGTCTAATGGATCCCACCCTTCTGCTTCTACCTTCACTGCTTCCTCCAACACCTTCACCAGGTCGCTGGTCTCATAAAATCCCCGCCGTGCCTTCTGTCTTTAAGACATTGACAAATAGTACTAATAATTAATAATATAAATATATCATTAGTTTATTTGTATACGTTGAAGCTCATTCGAACGTAATATTAATACTCGTCTACAATTTGTGGAATTCTTTGGGTGGAGACGTAGTGGAGGGCGTGTGCGGGCGAGGCTTCCCTAGGCAGCCCAAGCGTGGAGAATAACATTCACTATTCTCCCAAAACACAATTCAAGACGCTGTCACTAACATCATTCAAACTGAGGTGCTTTAGTGAAATTTAAACTACTCATGTGTGGTGTAGATTCTCTGACTAATTGAGCCTCGACCTCGTCAGGTTACATGGGGTTTTGCTAGGATCGTACACTTGTTACAAGATACAGTTCCACCCACCTCAAATTAGACGCTTGTCAATTCATGAGGCTTGTTGTACCACAGTTACTGGGGGCTGCCGTCATTACGTAACCCGTTATATTCTGATGCAACTTTCCATACATTTGTATGTTATATTTTAAAATAAATCGATTACAATATATGGCCCCGAGTCGTTAGCTGTAAATATTATCTTATCTAGTTCTGCAGTTATTTGTTAACCAAGAAATTTTTGTTTTATTATCTCAGTATACTGATGCGGAGGAATAATCCAAAGATACATAACTAAGGTCGTCGT
>WNGS01005451.1:13102611-13113351 GCA_020271785.1 Procambarus virginalis
TACTCTAGTGGCCACAAGGAGGAACATATACACCCATGGAACCGCCTACCCGCTGTTTTGAGCTAGACAATATAAATAAATAAATAAATTTTTTATTCAGGTAAGGTACATACATACAAGGTAAGATACAAAAGTTGATGGATTTATAGATAGAGCTAGTACATACAATGCCTAAAGCCACTATTACGCAAAGCGTTTCGGGCAGGAAACTTCCCTCTCCAATCTTGGAGAGGGAAGTTACATTCTGACGTACGGTAAAAGGGGGCGCGGTCCGACGAAATATTGAGAACCACAGCTCTTGGGGGAACCATGATTGCCGTCTCATATAATTTACATTTATTCCATTCGAACCCAGCGGTGAAGATACCGAAATTTCCAACAGTGCTTGGAAATTGAATAGCCGCGCTGACCAGAGGGTGGGACCCATTTAGCTTTTATGGCCTAGGGCCCAAAAAACAGATCCGGTCGCGAACGCGCGCGTGTTTGTGCGCTAATATTTGTACCTACTGGATAAAGTTTCAGCTCGAGGGTCCTGCCTTTCCAGCCAACTGTTGTGTAATGTGTGCGTTTGTCTCTCTCCCACTTCAAGCACTCCCTATTAGTACTACATGCTTGTACAGCTAGCCAGGAAGAAGGCAAATGTGTGTGTGTGTGTGGAGCGTTGGTTACAGTATAAACACCAGCCCGGCCGTGTTAGGACCGTTGAGCCGCCGTGGTCAGCACCCGCCCGCCCGGGGAGTAGACTGAGCGTTCATCGCTTCATCATCACCATTGTATTCCGGCACCTTCACGCCATAAGCGAGAGCGAGAAGTTTTCCGCGTCAGAGTTTAAATGTGTGATTGAGGATGATTGCGGGCTTAGAATACATGATTTTTGTTGCTGTATTGAGCAATTTTCTGGTGCTTTTTTATGCCAGTTAGTCCGGCATGTATTGAGGCGCAATTAACGGTATATCAGAGATGGGTAACGGTGTTGTATATTCCCTAGGCTTTGGTGCCACAACACCTGTGTGTGGTCCAAGGCTCCGGCGCCACAACACCTGCGTGTGGTCCCAGGCTCCGGCGCCACAACACCTGTGTGTGTGGTCCCAGGCTGGTGGAAAACCATACTGTCTGTCCATTATTATGTCATTACACTCTAGGTGTTCAACCCATTTGTCTTTAACTATTTTTTGTTATGTTTTGACTACCACGCTTGTTAATGACACGGGTCTATAATTTAGAGGTTCCTCTCGACTACCGTTTGTATAAATTAGTACTGTGGTTTGCCTTTTTCCATATATCTGCTAAGATACCTGTGCACAAGGATGTTTACAATATTAATTGGAGTGGAATGCTCAGCTCAGTTGCACATTTTCGCAGCACCCAAGGTGAAACTCCATCAGGTCTAACTGCTTTATTTCTTCCTAGACCCCTTGAGTAATTTTTCCACTTCCTCTTGAGATACGTGTATTCTATGGCATGTTCTGGAACTGGTAATGGGTCCGGCTCTCTGAAATCCTCATTTTGTACAAACACACTTTGGAACTGTTCATTTACCATTTCACACACTTCTTTTTCATTCTCGGTAGTCCTGTTCCTCGTTCTCAATCTCTGGATTTCATCTTTTACTTGCAGCTTGCTTTGAAATAACTTATAGAAAAAGGTATGTCTGAGTACTCACCTAGTTGTGCTTGCGGGGGCTGAGCTTTGGCTCTTTGGTCCCGCCTCTCAACTGTCAATCAACTGGTGTGTGTGTTTCCATCACTGACGGCTGTGCACCCATGCGTCTGTCGGTACACGCGCGTGTGTAATTTCATCACGTTTGACTGCTTTAAACGTGACCAGTTCTACTTTTTGGCTAGCTCTTGTTTACCTCCATCCCGCTACCCACTTCCCTCCAGGCAAACAGCCCTTCCCTCCACCTATCAATGTAAACAAACATTTCCTCTCTGACCATCTACAACTTGGCCCTCTTCCCCCTTCCACTTTTTCTCCCCTTCTAACTCTAAGGTTCCGCTACTAATGTTATTAATGTTGTCAGTGAATGCTACAAGCTAGGAGCTGTTATCCTGTGTCAGTTCATTTGAATTCTGGCTCTAGAAACTAATCAGTTTGTATTTATTATGTATATATATACTTTATTTAATGTTCACAATCTCACAGAACAGTGGCGCTCTGAGCGAAGCCGCTGCCCCCTACAAATAAGTTTAAAGAAATTAATTTTCTACAAGTTTATGCTCTTTCTTTTTCATTTTCTTTTTAATTTTCTTTTTCTCTCTTCCTTTCTCCCTCCCGCGAATCTTGACACCCCGCCTACCTCGACCCATATTCTCGGAATCCAAACATTGTCTTAATTGTCTTACCTATAGGAGCCGCAGAAGGATGGACAGGGAGGCCTTTAATTCCATACACCCTTGATGTGAGACCGTTACTTGAGTATGCAGCTCCAGCATGGAACCTTGTGAACCGTTAACAGAAGCCTGAGAAAGTTCAGAGGTGTGCAACTAGTTCAGTGCCAGGATTGAGAGGCCTCAACTATGAGGACAGGTTGAGAGAACTCTTTCTCATAACCTCAAAGGAGAGAAGAAATAGATTATGATAACTACGTGCATGGTCTTGAGGGGGAATAAAGTGGATAGGGGAAGCCTATTTAAATTAAAAAGAGGTAGGCCAAGGGGACATCAGTGGAAGCTGGATATGCAATCACGTTGAAGAGATGTAAGGAAGTTATCGTTGCCTGTACGTATAGTAGGGAAGTAGAATGCACTGTTGTTGAAGGTTGTTGAAGCCAATTCCATCCACAACTTAAACAAATGACAAAAAACGTTAATATTGAGACGGGTAATTAACGAGCAAAATATTGAGGGCTAGGAGGCGGGGCATAAGCAGGCAAAAAAGGGGATGCTAAGAGTTTTTGGTATGTGAAGTTTAGTGAAATGTATCGTAATTGTGCGATGTTTACCTATTAGTGAGACCTGCTATTTATGACACCTGATGTTTTGCATTTGTGGCAAATGTTTGTATGTGACTGAAGTTCACCTGTGACAATTTTTACATGTGGAACTTGACGTTTTCAAAATTAACTTGTCTTATTGTTTGTTATTGTTGTTGATGGAGGAGTTAATGATGTTGATGTTGCCAAGAAGGGTTGAAAGAGCCAGAAGGAAGCTCACGTAATCCACGCCGCTGGCCCCAGTAGACGTCGACGTTCCCACACACTTCTTGGGTCCCTGTTTTTCATGGTACATGTTAGGGGGGTTCTTTTGCGGACCTGGGGTCTCTCTGTTGGTCTTGGGCTTTTGTAGCAGGTGGTCTAGAAGCTTTTGATGGTCAAGAGTTTGAACTGTTGCTGCTTCTCTGTGTACCATTTTGCACTTTAGTGCCCTTATTAATGCTACAATAAAAGTAGAATCTTGTTTAGAGTTCGTCTTGGCTACTTTTTTTTTTCGGTCCCTGTTGATTGAGGGACATCGTGGCCGCGTTCTCTGTGATTAAGAATACATATATATATATATGTATTCTTACATATTGGCTATACATATTGTATAACCAGGAAGTTGGATCACTCTTCGTTGCAGCATCGAAGTCTCTATCCTGATATGTAGGTTCAACATATGTAGGTTTAAGCGTACTGTTTTCCTTCTTGAATACTTCAAATCACTGATCCACGTAAATCGTGCTTTTCTTTACGATTTCTCGGTGAAAAATTATTACTTTGCTCTCCCAGAGTCGAAACCTGCGGAAGTAATCCAAACTTGTTAATTCGTCCAACAGGAGATTCAGTTCTCACTTTATGACGTCTTATAGTCTTGCCTTGCACAGCAACGCCGTAGCCGTCAATACGGTTCTCGTGATACCGACGAAATACGCATGAAGCCTCAGGGCACCATAAGTGTGGATAAATGATTTTAAATAATTTTTGATGGAAAGGTGGTGCGGGAAGGGAAGAAGCGGGTCGGTGGTGAGAATAGTATTGTATGAGAGTTGGGTGCGAGGGGACGTCACCAGTTACGCTTAAATCCCAGTTTCTGACTTAATGGCTTTACGTGGATGGCGTGGCGTGGCTGATCTCCGCGCATGTGATCACTGTGGCACCACCTAGCTTAAAATTGGCTGAAGAATACTGTGTGAGGTACCGTTAGGGCGGTGAGAGGTGTAGGGGAGTGTTGTGTAACGGGGGTGTTGGAGCCATCCAGACGGAGAGTTGGTGCCGTTAGTTTTACATAATTTAGAGTATCTATTGGCAAATGTTTTTGAACAAATAAGATTCTTATAATTTAATTGACATTTGCCTATACAATATATATAATCTAGCTCCCTTCCCCTACCGTCAAGGCTCGGCCACCCGTCCACCAGCCTCCATGCACTAGCAACAGCTAATACTTCAGTAACCATCTATGCCGTGCTTGAATACAAAGAATGGTCCGCTGTAGTGATTATCTCTGATGTATACACAAGCCCCTTATCATCAACTCTGATGTCACGCATTAACAAATGCTTGAAGACGGTTAGGTTTACTTAATTTATTATGCACCTCATACCCATATTGTGGGGGGGGAGTAGTGGAAAGGGTTACAGAGGCACATAATGGGATCAGGGACTGAACCCAATTCATTTAGCTAAGCAAGTTACAAAATTCAATGCACATTGCCACATCAACAATGGGCTCTAGATCGACCTCAAGTACAGGTTCTAAATTAAGCAACTGACATACGTTTACTACCTATAAAAACGGAAACCATGTACAAAACTCAGGCAAATCATAACATAGAACGAAAAGGCAATGTAAAGGATCTGGGTGTACTCATGTCGGAAGACCTTACCTTTAAAGAACACAATAAAGTAGCCGTCACAACTGCAAGAAAAATGACAGGTTGGATAACAAGAACTTTTCACACTAGAGATGCTATACCGATGATGACACTTTTCAAAACGCTTGTGCTCTCTAGAGTGGAGTACTGCTGCACAATGACAGCCCCTTTCACTGCTGGTGAAATTGCTGACCTGGAGAGCGTGCAGAGATCCTTTACTGCTAGAATCCACTCGGTAAAACATCTAAACTATTGGGACCGACTAAAGAGCCTAAATCTGTATTCCCTTGAGCGCAGGCGGGAGAGATACATAATAATTTACACGTGGAAAATATTAGAGGGGCTGGTCCCAAACCTGCACACAGAAATAACATCACATGAGACCAGAAGACATGGCAGGATGTGCAGAATACCCCCGTTGAAAAGCAGAGGTGCAACTGGTACTCTGAGAGAGAACTCTTATCAACATCAGAGGCCCGAGACTGTTCAACACGCTTCCACTACACATAAGGGACATAACTGGCAAACCCCTCACAGTGTTCAAGAGAGAACTGGATAAGCACCTCCAAAGGATACCTGATCAACCAGGCTGTGACTCATACGTCAGGCTGCGAGCAGCCGCGTCCAACAGCCTGGTTGATCAGTCCAGCAACCAGGAGGCCTGGTCGATGACCGGGCCGCGGGGACGATAAGCCCCGGAAGCACCTCAAGGTATCCTCAAGGTATGTGGAGAGCCTAGTGTCACAATTGATATGTTTGTCCTGCACACCGCCCCCCATCCAGTGGGCAGCGGTGAATAGGTTAGTCACTTAGTTACTACCTACATTTAGCAAACTGGGGATATTTGGCTAAAATTTCTGGTAGCAAATAATTTTGAATGAAATATTTACACATCTTTGAAACATTTGTTATAGAATTGTCTCTGAATTCACGTATCTTTTCGCACTCCATCACATAGTGACTGAGGGTGTGCGAATAATTTTGTTGACAGTTTCATTTTCTTTAAATTTATACATTTACCCGAGTTTACCTGAGAGCCACTAACACTAGTGGCCTCAACGAGGTCAGGAAGCCGGCGGTTTCTCAAAGGTCCCCCCCCCAATTGCCTTGATCTTTTCCAGCTGTACTTTAACAGTTAACAGTGTTTTGGCATTTATGTCTCTGGCGGGTGGGTAGTTCCATGGTTTAATAACCATGTGGGTGAAAAAGAATCTCCTGTTCTCAGTCCTACATTATGGCTCAGTGAGCTTGAAACCGTTGCTCCTTGTTTGTGTTACATCTGACCCTTTGAAGAAATTCTCTGGATCAACATCCTTCAAATTGTTTAGTATTTTAAGTTTCAATGAGATCCGGCCTGTCATGCAGTGTTGTTAGCCCAGTGGCCCTCAACTGTTCCTGAACAGATCAAGGCAAATGGGGGGGGGGAACTTTGAGAAGCCACCAGCTTCCTGTCCTCGTCAAGGCCACTAGAGTTTGTGGCCCCTCAGGTTAATCAAGCCTTCTGAAGATGAGGTCTCCATACTTAAATACAGTAATCCAAATGGAGGCGCACCAGAGATTTATAAATTGACTCACTACCTTCTTTTCCTTAAGGTCAAAGGTATGCTTGATTATTCCAAGTGTTTGGTTAGTTTTTTTTTTTTTACTGCTGCTCCTACCTGCTGTTCAACTTTCATTGAATAGTGAATTTTGACTCCAAGGTCCTTTTCTTCATCGATCTGCTATAATGTAATGTTATTAATTTGGTAGTTGTGACGTGGGTTGTTATGGCCCACATGCAAGGTCTTGCATTTGTCGATATTAAAAAGCATTTGTCAGTTATCTGACCATTTGTGGATTTCCTGTTGAGATCTTTGTAAGGCTTTAAAATCATTATCATTTTCCACTTTACCATAAATCTTTGTTATATGCAAATTTGATGATGTGGCTTGTAATATTCTCATCTATGTCATATGGCAGATATCAGAATTTTACAAGCTTGTTATTAATCATTAATCACTTTAGGTAGTACACATGGCGCAGTGGTACGTAAGACACTCATTTGGCGCTTCCAAGCGATTGGGCCTGGGAGGATAAGTAGGCGTCAGTCCTTACCTGTAGCCTCTGTTCACCCAGCAGTGAATGGGTACTTGGTTGTTAAATGATTTGGCAGGTCATATTCCGGGGAAAAATGGGATTAAGGACCTGCCAGAAATGCAGTGCATGCTAGTGGCTTTACAAGAATGTAAGAATTCTTGTACAGTATATATAAATAACATAACGTAACTTTAATGTTTGATAATAGCAAGACTTAGGCTGACAGTTTGGAGGTAAGGTAGGTTACATGGAGTTGATTAGGTAGTACTTAGTTTTTCTCTTAACCTAGTTGAGAGATGGGCAGTCTTTAACGTGACTGGGAGGATAGTTCCACATTTTGAGACCCTTGATTTACAGAGCATTTGTAGTTTGGTTAAGTTGCACTCTTGGAATATCAAATACAGTATTTGTTTCTAGTGTGTTGCCCATGGGCTCTGTTCCAACTCTCTAGGAAGCATTTAAGATCAGGATTAGCATTACAGTTCAGTTTTATATATATAGAATGCACTTGAGAGGATGTGCAGTGACTTAATATCTAACATATTCAAGGATTTAAGTAAAGGGGGGCCCGAGTGCTGTCTGAGGCCAGAGTTTGTTATTGTTCTAATAGCCGATTTGTGTTTAGTAATTAGAGTACGTAGATGATTTTGAGTAGTACAACCCCAAGCACAAATACCATAATTAAGATAAGGATAGATGAGAGAGTAATAAAGAGTTACCAGGGCAGGTAACGCTTATTTATTGCCCATAATGTACATAATATCAGGTTTTAGAAAGAATGCCAACATTTTTTAAACTTTTTTTAGCTATATGTTGAATGTGGCCCTGGAAATTCAGCTTGTTATAGATGAGAACATCGGCTTAGATAACTGTACAGTATTCCAGTTCTTGCTTGCAGATACTAACAACTGATGTGTTGCAGAAAATAATAATTTTGTCTAAAATGTTTTCCATAATTTTGAACATTTTAGGTGACAGGTACTATACATCAAAATTGTAGTTTTCGTGCAAAGGGAGAATATACCTGGTTCCCCATATTGCACCTCTGTTTTCGTACTTTATTCTAGAGTGAGCTAATTGTTAAGAAGTTAAATGGGAAGTGTTGTGCATTCGGTGTACTGTACTGTAGACGATTCGACTACACAATCTGCCCTGGAGTTAGAAACCGCCTTATTTCCTCAGCGTTGCAGCGAGTGGTGAACAGTACATCGAGCGGTTTACGTGCATACTGAGGAAATATGATTTTAATGCCAGGGCATATTGAGCTGGTTTGAGATTTTTTGAGGAATAGTTTGTGTTCATGGGTTGTGGTGGTTGTATTTTGTTGAATAGGTTGTGTGCATTTTTTGGGTGTCTGAGTATATTTGCAAGGATAGTGATGTGAACATGATGTGTTAATAGTCTGTCAAATTGTTTGTCTATGTGTTTTCCAGTATGTCATTTGCCTGAAATGTTAATCTGTCATGGAGACTTGTAACGAGATCTTGTTTGTGTTATAAATCAATAAAAGTGCTCTATTTTGTACTCTAGTGAGGACATGCGAGGGCTTTGTTTTCGTTGTGTTTATTACTAATTTGTGCACTTCTCAATCTGTATAATTTATCTAATGCTTGATGGGTTATGGTATGTTTCTGTGCTGAGTGCACATGTTTAGCCGTTTATCAAGCATTAGGTCCAGTACAGTGGCTGATGGCAAATCAGGAATGAATGCAGGGATGAGACACAATGAGTATAATTTAAATTATTGTCTTCATATTTTTTTGCAAATATGTGATTTTTTGGATTTCGTTGGGTTTATCTGAATGTGCCAGTCAGTTTTTTGTCCCTAGTGATGATTAATGTGAATGTAATTGTTCATGATGTTGAGCGCGTCTTCTGTGGATTGGCGAGACCAGAATTTAAAGTGTTTGTAAGTAATATCTTGTCTTTATGGTGCAAAAGTCTGGCATTGACAAACGTTCAAAAACTTTACCTAGTGTCTCAGGGTGGCTAATTGGTTTTTGGGGTTAGTATGAAATGTTCCCGATTTGGTACAAGGATAACTGTGGCCGATTTAAAAGGATGAAGGAAGTATCCATAGGCGAGAGAAGTTGTATAGATCAGTGGGAGCAGTAATTGAGAGTGTTTGACGTATGCCAGATGTGCCTATGTAGAGTGCCCACGAGGTCCCAGGGGATCCACTGTGCATGCTCATGATGCACCAGGGAATATACAGCTAGTGCCAATGATACGCCATATGCTCTACAGCGAGTGCCCATGATGCACCAGGGGCTCTATGGCGAGTGCCAATGATGCACTAGGGGATCTTCAGCGAGTGCCCTTTGGTGCACCAGGGGCCCTACGGTGAGTGTCCATGGTGCACAAGTGGCTTTACGGTGAGTGCCTATGATGCACAAGGGTATCTACGGTGAATGTCCATGGTGCACAAGGGAATCTACGGTGAGTGCCCATGGTGCACAAGGGAATCTACGGTGAGTGCCCATGGTGCACAAGGGAATCTACGATGAGTGCCCATGGTGCACAAGGGGATCTACAGTGAGTGCCCATGGTGCACAAGGGGATCTACGGTGAGTGTTCTATGGTGCACAAGGGGATCTACGGTGAGTGTTCTATGGTGCACCAGGTGCACTATGGTGCACCAGGTGCACTATGGTGCATCAGGTGTGACTGACTTCAAAGGAGCTGTCCTTTTTTGTGTAGGGCCTGCTGCCTGTTTGATCTCTTCATACATGCCTCTTATGTTGTCGACAGTGACCACGGTCTAGATGCTGGAACAGATTCAGGAGCCAGTAATCGTTAGCACAGCATTGTCCCAGTCAGTCGCCAGTGTGTCCCATGCTTGGGACACTGGCGACTGACTCAATACACATTATTGAGTAGGCTGAGAGAACTTCTCTTTTCCTCTACGAGAGGTAACAGTTCCTCTGCACCGACTTCGAACCAGTGTGCTGACCCGATCTGCCTCTTACCGAAGGTGGACATGGTAGTATCGAGAGGTGGTCTCATCTCAGGGTACCATTTTCACTTGCGCTATCATGGGGTGATCCAGGAAAGGGTTTTCCAACACAGCAGTGAACTCCTCCACCTTGTGAAGATCATGGGTATTGTTTATGTTAATGCATGGTCTTCCCCCTCCTTTGCTCTGTGGATTTCCGGGGTTGGAATTTAATTTGCAAACGACGAGAGTGTGGTCGGTGTCACAATCTGCTCTTTGGAAGCTGCGGGGCAGTTTGACGCTTCTCGGATCATTACACCTCGTAAGCCCCAGGTTGAGTTGGTGCCAATGTTTAGACCCGGGGTGTCTCCAGGAAACCTGTGCTGGGGCTTGGCATCGAAGAAGGAATTGGTTAAGTATAGATCATGACGACAGCAGAACTCCAGGAGGCACTGCCCATTCTCATTCATCTTCCCAAATTCAAACTGACCCAGGCAGGAAGCCAAGAGCTGTGATCGAAACCAACTCTTGTGTTAAAGGCTTCCAGACAGAAGATTGGCTCTTGTTGAGGTACGTCTCTGAGAATTAGGCTGAGTTCATGATAGAACTCATCCTTCACTTCAGTAGAGGTGGTCAGTGTTTGTGCGTAGGTGTTGATGAGGCTGACCATTCCTACTGCTGTATGAAGCTGAAGTTTGAGGGTCCTTGCAGACCCCCTCTGTGGGCAGTACTATGGACCCCAACAACCCGTTCCCGATGGCAAAGCCAACTACATGCTCCCTTACTACTTCTGGTGGTTTGCCCTGCCAGAAGGAAAAGTCCTTCTCCTGTATGCTGCCAGTCGCGGGTAGACGTGTCTCCTGCAAGGTGACTACATCCATCTGGAGCCTGCGTAGTTCATTGTTGATCACAGCTGTCTGCGGGCATTGATCACTT
>WNGS01005451.1:13132004-13206435 GCA_020271785.1 Procambarus virginalis
CAAATGTTAGTGAAAAGTATTTCCCACTCTGGAGGATTTTACTTATTATAAATACAGTTACGTTAACGCACCATATATACTCTTAAAGTGTCCTAGGTTAGATATAGATCAGAGATCTTGACCAGCATGCAAGCACTTCCCAGCTAGACGTTCCAAGCATGTCTCGTATATAATAATATAAATAATCCTCAGTTACAAATATACAGACATACTACAGTGGCTGATTAGTTGCTACTAAGCATGTAAACTAAATAAAGCATGAAAATTCACAACTTTATAGGCATTTATTAAAGTATATATAGATATATATGCAATTGACGATGTCACTAAACACTGATCATTTGTGTGCGGAAAAACCACAAAGAAATGGAAAAGAGAGGTGAACGTTTCGGCTGTTCAGGCCGTTGTCAACATCAGACAACATCAGTCTGATGTTGACACACGGCCTTAACAAGCCGAAACGTCCATCTCTCTTCTCCATTTCTTTGTGTTTTTTCCGCATATATATATATATATATATATATATATATATATATATATATATATATATATATATATATCTAGTCTAGTATATATATAGATATGATTCATCTAGTCTACGTGTTTATTAACATTTTGCTTGTGTTTATGTTTATTGTAATAAAGACAACAAAAAACAGGAGAGTCAGTGAGCCAATAAACTTAAAAAAGGTAATTTATACAAATACTTAATACTGTCTTTTCATACAATAATTAGGATATATCTTAGGTTTAACTATAACCTGCTTCGCCGATCTTCCATAGACTTGCAACATCATATTTTGAGAACGGGTTGCAGTAGAGGGGACATCCGCTGCAATAACACTGCAATACATCACCCTTCATACACAACAATACATCACCCTTCCTACACTACGATACACCACCCTTCATGCACTACAATACATCACCCTTAATACACTACAATACACCATCCCTCATGCACTACAATACACCACCTTCATACACTACAATACACCATGCCTCATGCACTAAAATACACCACCTTTCATACACTGCAATACCTCACCCTTCCTACACTACGATACACCATCCCTTCATACACCACCTGGGAAGCCTTGCCCGAGGCTAAGCTGCAAAAATAGAACTCTGAAAATCAACCTCAGGTAATCCACGGGTTTGTTGTCTATAGTTCATTGTTAATATCGGAAGTGTAAGAAGGGTTTGGAGGAAAATAAAAAATCTACTTTTCTTTCTTGTTCTTAGTTTCAAGGTTAAACATTTATGTTATACTAGGTTATAAAGTTTAATATGTTGCGTTGGCGTGCGTTTTATGTTTTTTTACAGCCCGCCAGACAACATATTGTTTGGTTTCGCTTTTCTTTCCTCTATGTTTGGTGTGGTTTGTGTGTCTGTCTGTCTCTCTGTCCCTGTCTGGATGCACGCCTCAGTCCGTATGTCTGTCAAGTTCAAGTATGGTTTATTGAGACAAGAAAATACATCTCAAAAGAGATAGAGTAGCTTAGGCTATTTCTACCCCTCCCCTCCCTCCCCTTCTGTATGTCTGTCTCTCTGTCCCCTGTCTGAATGCATGCCTCAGTCTGCATGTCTGCCTGTCTCCTCTGTCTCTGTCTAGATGCATGCCTTAGTCTGTCTGCCTTCATCGTTCTCTCCGAGAAAACATAAATCATGCCTTTCAAACCTTGATTGCTTCGGTCTCCAACGTGAGCAGTTATTATTTCCTTTTACACCGCTTCCCAGAATTGACTGACCAGGAAGAGGTGTTTGGCGACGACGTGCGCGCTCTGGTACTTGGCCTTGTAGGATCCAGCTTCAGCTCTTGGGCTCGGGCTTTCTATCTGCCGGTCATCAAATGCAGTCATCCCCAACCGCATGGCTCCCATCAACATATACTCTAAAATTGAGTATATGGAGTTTCGGTTAAGTTCCTCCTCGTCTAGTTTATTTTCATATTCATACTACATTGATCTGCATTTTAAATAATAATATAATAATAACTAATAATAATAATACTAATAATAATAATAATAATAATAATAATAATAATAATCGTTCTTTTATTACTCTGCTTAATTTATGTTTCCCTCTGTGTTCTTCAGATATTTCCAAGCAACGTAACTGCAATTCTGTCAGATTTTATGATAAACAGTAAATACTTTACTGGAGTCCCCATCAGATACGAACATAAAATACCCACCACTAACAAGCACTCAAGGAACACGCGTATACAGCTTATCTACGACTGGAGTTAAGAGCTAAAATAAACATTTGGTACCTGACTTGGAGAGGTCATAATTATGGAGTGTTGCAGAGGACACTGAGGGCAACACAGCCGCTACCCCAACCACCACTATTACTAGCTGCTCCCACCACAGCAATTAGCGACTCCATGACTGTCACTCCAGTAATGTCCTAATAACAACACACTCGCAAAAAATAGCTGGAAAACCCAAGGTGAGAAAAATACTTGTAAATTTCCATAAATCATAAAAGGTAAGATGTGCCAGTGCTTGAAGTGTGTGGCAGCGAGCCTCAAGGACTGGTTCACTTGTGCTTAAGTTAAACACCCAGTAATTAATTGTGAGGTAAGTTAGCTGTAATGTAAATTTGATTAAGTTCTGAGGTTAGCTTGAGACGTGCTTCACTCACCTCCAGCTACTAGTGTAAATGCTAACCCGTGTATAAATGTACAGATAATCAAAATAGAAGTCGGGTCGCAACCGGCCCTCGGACTATGCTCGTCCCATCCGGCGGCTGACCCCTTGAAAGATGCAATCATCGACCCCAAGGACGCATTCATACATTTTACATGCTGTTCATTCCAAATAGGAATTTTCTCAAATATTAATTAGGGTGAGGTGATAGCTGTCTAACTTCAGCTAATAGTTGTCTATCGGATCTGTTATCTTTCATCTGGATCAAAGAAAGGCCGTCAAACATGAAGAATACGTCGACCAAACATCGAGCATTCAGTTGTTTGATGCGTTCCTGTGATCGAGAGGAAGATAACAGACCCGGGAGACAACCATAAGTTAGACAGTAGTTACCTCACCCTATTCTGTTATTGTTGTTTAGATTTAGCTACTCAAACGAAGTGTCCATGTAGCTTTTTCTATTCTGCGTCGCCCTTTACAATTAAAGATTCGTTGGGTGAGGTGGACACACACTTATAACGATCTGTTTTTGCCCGTAAACTTAGTATACTTGTCTCCTTAGTGTCACGTCTTTGTTGACGAAACGTCGAAGAGATAAAAAGGAAACATTAGATGATTTAGTGTTTCTTCACCCTCGTGATAGAAAGTATTTACGTAAAATGGAAAATATCCATAAAAAAATGGCACTTGTAACAATACTGTTGTGTTTAATTCCACGTGATTGTAAGGCATAACTTTCTCCTTCTAGATCCATGTTGCCCTTTTGTTATGCAGTTTATCCTTTTCAGGTGTTCCATTAATATCGTCCTGATAATACTTCTCTCGAGAGTTTGGAAGGAATACATGCGATGATTCCAATCTATAACTTTAATGCCTCATATCTGTCCCCTTTTTTTTAATTATTGAGATTTCCTACCTTGTGGTGCTTCCAAGGATCAACATAAAGTCTTCGCGGCACGGTCTCTTGCTAGGTTTTTTTTTCCATATTTGCGGGTCTCCAGTCAAAATTGTTCAAACTGAATATTTTTAGAATGCGGATGAAGGAGGCTGCAAGTAACCTTGCAGCCTCCTTCAGCAGTCCTGGTGACATCGAGTCTGGGCCTACAGTGTTGTGTTGCATCCTGTTGCTCCAGGTAGTGTTTCACCTCTTCTTAGGTGACTACTGCATCATCTAGTGTTGCTACTGGCAGTACGTAAGTGGCTCTCACTCTGGGTCTCCACACTGCTTATGTATTGTAAACCCCTTGTTCATTTCTTCACGCACCTCTTGTTCCACGCACCTCTTGTTCATCTCCTCATACACCTCTTGTTCATCTCCTCATACACCTTGTTCATCTCCTCATGCACCTCTTGTTCATCTTCTCACGCACCTCTTGAGCGTCGCTTTCCCAGATAATATTCCCATTACGTCAGCCTGAGCACATGAGCTTTCATGTGGCTCTCCCACTCAAATGGCTATGAAAGGAGGTCTGGTTGGTGCTTA
Organism: Procambarus virginalis; assembly: GCA_020271785.1. Classification (NCBI taxonomy): domain Eukaryota; kingdom Metazoa; phylum Arthropoda; class Malacostraca; order Decapoda; family Cambaridae; genus Procambarus; species Procambarus virginalis. The sequence continues at coordinate 13,136,142 of WNGS01005451.1, forward strand.
GCTTTAGCCGAAAATGTAGTGGTGTGGTGGGTGGTGGAAGTGGTGTGGTGTGTTGGGTGGTGGAAGTGGTTGTGATGTGATGGGTGGTGGAAGTGGTGTGATGTGGTGGGTGGTGGAAGTGGTGTGGTGGGTGGTGGTGGTGGTAATGGTGGGGCGGCCATGCAGGCGGTGGGTGTGAGAAGTTCCTCAGACACAACACCAGCAGCTGCCGAGAGCGCTCCTTCTCCACTTCCTCCACCCCACCAAGAAACAAATCTCGTGCGTGGACTACGAGACTGAAAACTGTAAACAATATTTGACCTGATGAAGGAAGGGGATGAATCGATTTCTGGGAGAACTAACAATAATATGTGAAAAACGTCACAGTTGTTTTACTCAATGGTACAAAGCTGAATGCAAGATTATTAAAAACGTATGGACGTTCAAGATATAACAGCAAACTGATTTGTTTTAATTATCACTGCAAAGTAGTCAAACGACTGACTCGTGGTTAAGGAACATTTACAATATATATCATGAAAAAGTTGTATTGAACATACTGGATCGCTAACCACGATTTTTTTAATACCTGGCGATATTCACTGTTTCTGTTTGTATTTGATGCAAATAATACACCATATAAACTATTGCAAACTTCTAAAACAGCAAGAAACCGTCGAGGAATTCGAATCATCGGAACGGTGAACGGAAACGAGGATGGTGAGACTGTCCCCTGAGAGCAGACCGGTAAGTGTACTAGCATCGCTGTCACCTCACTATTTGACAGGTGCCCATAACGTGTTCTGAACACCCGTCTTATCCTTTATTGTCATTGATGTGATATATATCTATAAAGGCACCAGAAGTGTATGTACCCGCGTAGTCTACTTCATCTTCCCCCAGGTTCCGCCTACATATAACCCGTTAGATTAAATTAGGGACAGGAAACGTCTACGTTCCAGATATCCCCGGGTAAATTACGCCTTGCGGTCGACGGTCCCACAGTATTGGCCTCGGGGCACAGCGATCCCCGCACCACGGTGTCTGGCCGCCGCCACAGCCTAGTCTCTTTGTTGAAGTGCAGCACGGTGCTTGCCTGCCTCGCCCGCTCCCAGCCATACCCGCCTCTACACCACACACCGCTCTGAAAATCGGTGCTTCAGTTAATGAATAGTTAAATATTAGTGATTCCGATATTATATGCAGTTGTGAAACATACATGAGTATGTTGATTGCCTGCGCGGTTATATTTAAATATTAGTGACTTCGAATTATATGCTATTGTGGAATATACAGGAGAGTAATGTTGATTGCCTGCGCGGTTAAACGGTTTGTTTCCCTTGTGTTTTGGGAAATAATTGGTGTTTGTCAAGAGTGTCACTAAAATGCGTATACTCGTTGTCGACTTTGAGACTTGTGTTGCACGTCGGAGCCTCGTCTCGATATACATGAAACGGTTCAGTTTGTTCATTTATTATGCACCCCATACCCATCCTATGGGCGGTAGTGGAAAGGTTACAGAGGTACATAATGGCTCAGGAATTGACCGCCAAAATTATTTTAGCTTAGCAAGTACTAGTCTTGATAAGCTACAGTCACAACAAATTTAATATGTATATCAACATCGTGTTCGAGAAAGACCACAAGTATAGTCTCTACGCTATGCAACTTTATGTATTTGCGGTGAGGTATTTTCATAATTGCTTTGCTTATCATGCACGCACCTCCGACCCCCACCCGGCGGGGGAAAGGTTCAAAGAAAGTCTATGTGGCATAATTAGTCTCGCGGAATTTATGTCGAATTTTTGTTTTCTTTAATTTCTGAATTCGTGCCCCCTCCCCCCCCCTCCGCACACACACGCGCTTACTTTCACACTCTCGCTTTTCAAGAACACGACTTATAGATTCAAGCACAGGAAACAAAAGTGCCAAATAAATATTAGAAAGTTCCCATTTTTCAAACAGTGGCGCCCTTCCTGTTGCATTCACCACCCACGTGTCCCTCCAGGATACACTTATATACATACACATGACACACTATACATACACTTGCTACACACACTATGTATACACTTGAGAGACAATGAGCAAGGCGTGACAGAGTACTCTAGCATTATGGTGCTAATATTACAGCCCATCCTTGGCACTATTCACTTTACAGAGTCCCACAAAATACAAATAAAAACGCTTATTTTTCTTAGGCCTATTATAGTATATATATTTACTATGTTAGGCCTCAGATAGCGTGTATTAGCCCTAGGATGGTTAGGTTAGGGTTAAATTTTCTTTGAAACATTAGTACAAAAACCTTGCCGGTTTGTCCAAATTCAGTAGCACCAATTTGTACTTTCTAATTGTCCTTTACGTCAATATATGGACGGTGGTGCTCGGCGTTAGTATAAGTACTACTACTACTATTGATAGTACACATTCCCTCGGTATTGCATATGTTGAGCATCAATATTTGCATTCTCACACTTGTTCATGTATTGTGTCCGTGTTGAGTGAAGGAGGACAATGGTTGCCCCGTGACACTGATGGAGGTGCCGGCCAGTCTCCCTCACCTGTGTCATCTCTCACTGATGGAGGTGCCGGCCAGTCTCCCTCACCTGTGTCATCTCTCACTGATGGAGGTGCCGGCCAGTCTCCCTCACCTGTGTCATCTCACACTGATGGAGGTGCCGGCCAGTCTCCCTCACCTGTGTCATCTCTCACTGATGGAGGTGCCGGCCAGTCTCCCTCACCTGTGTCATCTCTCACTGATGGAGGTGCCGGCCAGTCTCCCTCACCTGTGTCATCTCTCACTGCTTAGCGGCCCCGCAGCCTCGGCCACGAAGTTTCTGAATGCCGTTCTTATGTTAAGCAGCCTGGCGTATGCCGCTGATGTTATCCTTTTGATATGGACTGCAGGGGACAGGTCTGGCGTGATATTAACCCCCAAGTCTTTTTCTCTCTCTGACTCTCGAAGAATTTCATCTCCCAGATGATACCTAGTATCTGGCCTCCTGCTCCCTACACCTATCTTCATTACATTAAATTTGCTTGGGTTAAACTCTAACAACCATTTGTTAGACCATTCCTTCAGCTTGTCTAGGTCTTCTTGAAGCCCCAAGCAGTCCTCCTCTATCTTAATCCTTCTCATAATTTTGGCATCGTCAGCAAACATTGAGAGAAATGAATCTATACCCTCCGAGAGATCATTTACATATATCAGAAACAAGATAGGACCGAGTACAGAGCCCTGTGGGACTCCACTGGTGACTTCACGCCAATCGGAGGTCTCACCCCTCACCGTAACTCTCTGCTTCCTATTGCTAAGCTACTCCCTTATCCACTGGAGCACCTTACCAGCTACACCTGCCTGTCTCTCCAGCTTATGTACCAGCCTCTTATGCGGTACTGTGTCAAAGGCTTTCCGACAATCCAAGAAAATGCAGTCCGCCCAGCCTTCTCTTTCTTGCTTAATCTTTGTCACATGGTCGTAGAATTCTATCAAGCCTGTAAGGCAAGATTTGCCCTCCCTGAACCCATGTTGGCGATTTGTCACGAAGTGCCTTCTCTCCAGATGTGTTACTAGGTTTTTTCTCACGATCTTCTCCATCACCTTGCATGGTATACAAGTCAAGGACACTGGCCTGTAGTTCAGTGCCTCTTGCCTGTCGCCCTTTTTTGTATATTAGGACCACATTCGCCGTCTTCCATATTTCTGGTAGGTCTCCCATCTCCAGTGACTTACTATACACTATGGAGAGTGGCAAGCAAAGTACCTCTGCACACTCTTTCAGTATCCATGGTGAGATCCCGTCAGGACCAACAGCCTTTCTAACATCCAGATCCAGCAGGTGTCTCTTGACCTCCTCTCTCGTAATTTCGAACCCTTCCAAGACCGCCTGGTTTACTTCCCTTTCTCCTGGCACAGTGACCTCACCTTGTTCTATTGTGAAGACCTCCTGGAACTTCTTGTTGAGTTCTTTACACACCTCTTTGTCATTCTCTGTATACCTGTCCTCGCCTGTTCTAAGTTTCATTACCTGTTCTTTCACTGTTGTTTTCCTCTTGATGTGACTGTGGAGTAGCTTTGGTTCGGTCTTGGCTTTGTTTGCTATATCATTTTCATTACTTTTCTCTGCTTCTCTTCTCACACCAACATACTCATTCCTGGTTCTCTGGTATCTCTCTCTCTGCTTTCTGGTGTTCTGTTATTCCGGAAGTTCCTCCACGCCCTTTTGTTCAGTTTCTTTGCTTCCATACANATATTTTTCATGTGAGTTAACCCCTGCACTGTTCACTTGGTTAGCTGACAAACCCCAGATGCACAAGAAACAAATAAATTCAAAAGAAATAGATTTCTTTCTAATCTTATTAAAATATGAACAAAAAAATTGTTACTATACTAACTCTGGCCATGGTAGAGCTGGAAAACTTGCGATGTGAAACTATGGCAATTAACTATCCCAGGTTGACTGTTAGGTTATTGGCACCAATTATAATCATAAAATATGGTACCAGATATGTTAATACAGTATCTCTAGAATGAAGTCTTTGTCAAACAGAACACATCATAAAAATGTTTGCACTACCTATAGTGCAGCTTGAGAGAAATGGCTTGATGCATTCTGGGAGGCTGAGCCACACACTACACATATTCATATAATGCCTTTTAACTTTTACAATCATAGTGTCAATACATATACTGTATTTATAATTTTTACAAATGTGTTTCCTCACTTTAATTTATTTTTTGTGTGAGCGTGCAAATGGTAAAACTTTTACTATTTACTTTTTATATGGTATGAATCCACCCTGAAGGAGTTACTAACCCAGTGGCAGTAAGGCATCTAGGATTGCCACTTATTAATCACAACAAATTATGAAAAATATAATGTATGCTATTTAATTCAGCTTTTCAAACAAGAACAATATATGTTAGAAGCCATAAATTTGCAGTTACATAATCAAAAGATAAATCTGTTTCTCAAAAACAACAAGGCAAGAAGCAAAGAAAAATACTAACCCAAGAAATATCAGTAATTTGTCTGTATTCTCCCTTCGCCCATATTTATTTAGAATTTTCCTTCCTTGACTAATAACGGATCCATGGTCTTGAGCTCCTCTTGGGTTGTTCCAATAGTTTGTGATCCTTCCACTGAAAATATTTGGAAACACTTAGTATTACAAAATATTTTACAATATTAAGTTTTAACTTCTTGTACTCATGAATGATATCTCGTGCACCATATCTTCCCTCTCCATGATTATCATAACATACCTTAAACCCCTGAATATTTTATTTATTGCTCGTTACAATCTGAGTAATTCCTAGTGGTAATTAGTACTGTATCTAGCAATGACACTAGTTAATTGAGCAATAACAGACTTCTCTTGTAGATGATACATTGTTCTGCTTTGTATGAAAGGAAGCAGTTGCTCTCATCTGTGATAAGACCATTTGCAAAGTAACTTATCAAAGATAGGTGGATTAATGTCCTTGATCAGGAAACTTGCCTAGTTTATCAACAGTAGTGCGGCTCTTTTCTGTATTGTCTCTTATCAACCGTGTTACAGTGAGCAAATCATCCGAAAGTTGGGAAGACTTCTTCATTAACATTTCTCTGCTCATTCGGTCTCGTTGACGAATACCAGCTTCGCCCTCTTCACTCAGCTCAGTGTTGGTAAAGAGTTCATCTTTACTTCGCTGTAAATTTTAAAATGTCTGTTCGGTAAAACTGTACAGTATCTAGAAATATCTTTTGAACTTTAAAATATTTTAATGTTACCACTATTAGGGAAAATAATAGTATAAAAGCAAAAATGTAATAAATAATGTGAAAATAATGATGTAACCTGATTAATGGCAAGCTGAGATGCAAGGAGAGCATTTCGAAAGGCTCTGTGGTTGTCCTGAAGCATTTTGTCACTCTTGGCAGCTTCCTCGGCTAGTGCAATGCGATCCACTTCACTCTATTGTTCCTTAAACAAATGGAGGGACATGCATATTTTGGGTAAGTACAGGTAAACATATTACGATGCAGCAGGTGCCTATATTTTCTTATTGTCTTTCGAGAATTGTAGAATTAACTTAATCTCTTAAATTTAATTTGTTTCAATATTATTCTGGGGTCTCAAAAATGCGTTAATACTGTATTATTATACATAATTTACAGACTAATCTTAATATATTGTGAACTATAATTAGTCTCAATATTAGGTGAACATCTTAAAAAATATTGTTATTTATATGGAGTATAGAATACATACTGAGTATATTGTGTGTATTTATTATTTATGTATACTGTACATACAGTGGACCTTTAAATAATTATAATTATATTATAAATACATTATAATATTTTAATTTATACAATACAGTATGCTTTTTTGCATAATGTTAATTTTCATTTTGTGACCATTAATTTAAATTGAGCACACTTATATTACGTTCATATTATGCTTGCCTGTCTCGCTGAGCAGATAAGGCCAATGACACCACCCACTTGTTTTCTCTACAATCGGCATGACACTCCCACAATCCTCCCACATGCACCCGTTTATCCACATCCCCACCCCACTCACATGCACCCTAACCAACCAACCCACTGACATGTAATGACCATAACAGAACTGAAAGAGGAATTGAGAAGTAGCAGCAAACTAATAAGACATCAGGGCTGAAGGAGATCAATTGAAATTAGAGAACCAAGGCAGGGAAGTGAGTGTTAATGAGCTTCAGAAAAAGTTAAAGGCAGTAGTATAGTAAGGTAAAAATGCAAAGGATTTGGCTAGAGAAGCAACAGAACGATTACCAAAAAGTGGAGAAAGCGATGGAACAATGGGGGTCACGTGCCAAAAGAACTTTTCCAGAAGTAGCCAAAAAAAATAGAGGCAAGGCAAATAGTAAAAGAGGCTATTAGATCAAAGCAGGTAGTGTACTACAATAAACAATAATTAGAAAGGGAGCTATCAATTATTATAAAGAATCTGACCAGAACCAGAGGAAGCCATATGACAAGGAGAAGATGGAGACTGGGAAGAGTTAAAGGGATCCTAGACAAAGTGTAGGCAACCCAAAAAATATAAAACTTTTTAGGATAGGGAGGGATAACAAAGACCAGTGTGGGATTACCTTCCAAAGAAGTCTTTCACTGAAGTATATATTGGCAGAGAAGAGAAGATTATGGGATAGGGGGAAGATACAGCCAGGTGGTAATTGTTCAGGACATGAGTAAGGAAGCTAGGAGAAATAGAAAGAGTGAGAGGAAATAGAGTTGGGAGGGAACACATTCTCCCAAGTGCTTCAATAGGAGACTGAAATAGAAGGGTGGTTCCAGAGCGGAAAGATAATCAGTCGCAACAAGAAATTGGGCATAATCACACTGGTGAGGAAAGAGCCCAGAGGAACAAATGCAAGTCTAGACCAATACAGTACTCACAGATGCCATCCTCAGAAATGAGACTAGACTAAGGAAGGAAGAGTAGCCCTACTAATACAAGAACATTAGAGCTTTGAAAAGATAGATATCTTGGAGGTAATCAACCAGAAGGATTTTATACTAGGTAAAATAATTGTGAGGACCATGAAGATAGTGTTAGGTGTTATTTACAACCCTCTATTAATTACAGGAAGGTCAAGGGAGGAATATGATAATGAATTGAAACATGCTAGAAGATAATAGAAAAGGCAGCCATAGTGGTAAGGAGAACCGAAGCAAAAATCCTAATACTGGGGGGATTTTAACTACAGAAAAATAGACTAATTAACAAAGGATCCTCATGGAGAGTAATATTTGTGGACACTACAGATAGATTTCCTGTGGCAGCTTATTATGGAGCCGTCCAAATGAAAGAGGAGGTGATCGACCACCTACCCTAGACCTAGTGTTTAATCACCCAAAATGAAGAAAACTTAAAATTTGAGGTACCATTTGGAGCCAGTGACCACTGCATTATTGTGTTTGACTACATTGTAGAACAAAAAGAGTGGGAAAAAGGGCAAAGAGTAAGAGAATATGGAAGAGGGGACTATAGGAATGTTAGGTATTATCTGTAGGAGGTTCAATAGGAGATTGAAATGGAAGGGAAGTCAGTAAATGAGATGATGGAACCCATAACACAGAAATGTAAAGAAGTAACAACAGTTCATATATCTCAGGAGGGAAATGGACAAAATGAGAACAGTAAACCCATGCTTGAAAAATGTAAGAAGGAAAAGAAGACAAAAAACAAGCGTTGAATATAATGAAACACCATTTTCTGGGCGAGACCCGGAGGTTTCATCTAGAAAAGATCCAAGGACTCCCGCAGACCCTGGAGCTATTGGGCTAATGTGCGATATATTAGACCTGAGCATTAGCCTATGGAGATCAACCTACAGGGAACCGCAAATTCGGCCTGTTATGTTGAACATGTTCAACATAACAGGCCAATTACAATATATGAATATAATGATACACCATTTTCTGGGCGAGACCCGGAGGTTTCATCTAGAAAAGATCCAAGGACTCCCGCAGACCCTGGAGCTATTGGGCTAATGTGCGATATATTAGACCTGAGCATTAGCCTATGGAGATCAACCTACAGGGAACCGCAAATTCGGCCTGTTATGTTAAACATGTTCAACATAACAGGCCAATTACACTGGATTAATCTTTGTATGTAGATACGAGCTGCCTCGTATGGGCCAACAAGCCTTCTGCAGTTACCTCTATTATTATGTTCTTATGTTTCACCCCACATGTATCCCCCTATCTTTTCACCTTTATTGTCTTATCACCTGAACCAGTGCGGGTATAAAATCAACCAGAATTGTTAAAAACTCTTCACTTGAGAATGAACCATGGAGGTTCGAAACGTTGTGCAAATTGTATAAATAAGTGCAATACATTCTATAGTAATTCACCTCTTTTCTTCACCCTGAAATTACGAAAATGAGTTTTGGAGAACTCCTATTTCAGCTAAGCCCTGATGCTAAGAAATGGTTAGAGGGATAGAAGCCCTAAATCAGAAGATAGTAAATACAGGAATATGCGGTATATTTCAATGAGACATACATATATATATATATATATAATATATATATATTATATATATATATATATATAATATATATATATATATATTATATATATATATATATTATATATACAGTATATATATTACACACACACACACATCTTCTTGAGATGATTTCGGGGCTTTTTAGTGTCCCCGCGGCCCGGTCCTCGACCAGGCCTCCACCCCCAGGAAGCAGCCCGTGACAGCTGACTAACACCAGGTACCTATTTTACTGCTAGGTAACAGGGGCATAGGGTGAAAGAAAACTGCCCATTGTTTCTCGCCGGCGTCTGGGATCGAACCCAGTACCACAGGATCACAAGTCCAGCGTGCTGTCTGTCGGCCGACCGGCTCCCATGCACACACTACAGTATATAAACTAATTAAATATCACTTATGATATGAAAAATTTATATTTTTATACTTAATTTAAGTGAACAAACCTGTGCTAAACGCTTCAATTCATCATTTGCTCTCGAAGCTGACAGATACGTGAACGAACCAAGATCCAATATCATCCAGTTCAGCCTGAGATCCACTATGGTCAGTAGTTCCTGTTAAGTAGAAAAATTCTCACGATATGATGTGCTTTTTTGTGATACTGTATGTAAGTATTAAGGAAATAATCTATCGTATGGAAAATTAACAGTTTTGAGTGAATACTTATTTTAAAAAACCCGCATGAATGTAATGAAACGCCATTTTCTGGGTGAGACGGAGGATCCCCAGAGCTATACCAGGCTGATGTTTATATATCAGACCGTGGCAACATTCAATCGATGGAGTTCTTAGCCTAACGGGGACCACGAGCCAGAACCTGCCCTCAGAGAGGAACGAGGAGCAATGGTCTATAGACACCCCCAGGTAATGGAAGCAGTCTATGTCTGCATCTACCAGGTCAAGCACCCAGAAAGGTAAGAATCCCAAAATAAACTACAGCTGGTTAAAAATTGCAAACTGAAAGCCGAATGAGCAGGCAAAACTTCAATCAGAAAACAAACAATCTGTAATGTAATACAATAAGTAATGTACTACTAGTGAAGTTGGAGTTTTCATCAGTAAAGTACACCTATAGTCCACTAGGCAGCTGAAAGACATTCATAAGGATGTGATCATACATATTCTGCTCATGTGAAAGTGAAGAAACATGATCAGATTATACTGCAATATGGTTAGCTAGGAAGATCAGATTATCAGCTTGGAACACAGCTCTTTTTCCTAATTTAAGCTCAATGAAGAGTAATGCAAATTAGTAAAAGAATTGAATAGCTTGAGAAAAGCAGCATCAGAGTATAGTAATAAAGTGAAATTGCAATGAGGAAATAGATTAAGGAAAATTAATGCAAAGAAAAACCTGTGATGCATTATGAATTTTAAAATGGGTTAACATAGTGTGGGATATGCAAATTATCAGCCTAAATAGGAACAATTTATAACACTTATATGGATGAGATGAAAAATATCCAGGGACAAGCTATGTCATAATACATTATGTTGCACATCTCAGGAGACCGACCTGTATAAGACTCTTCACTGTCACATCATACTTCACTATATCCTGCTTCACGACATTGACATACATTGGTCGTCTTGAGGCATTGTGCCTGTAAATGGTGTGTTTCTTCACTCTGGAAGAATAAATAATACATTCAATGTTATTAGTATCAAAGACTTAATTAATATATATTATTGAGAATACTGTAATGTTAAACCTGGCAGCATTTAACTCGCATCCTTCAGTCACAAGATTCAATAAATACAGTATTGCAGATAAAGTGGCTAATGTTAACCCTGAAATTGTGGCTATCATCAAAATTGTCACCTAGATGTCAACAAAATCAATAAATAATCAATAAACTTAGGGTCTTGTAGTACAGCTAGCTTTGTTCTCGACTCACAATCGAGGATCATGGGTTCAATTCCCAGGAGGTACAGAAATTGTTCGGCATATTCCCTTCACCAAATGTTTCTGTTCACCTAACAGGAAATAGGTACCTAGGAGTTAGGCAACTGTTGTATTTATTTAGAGTTTCATCCCAGGAAAGTAAGAGGTTCAACCTTGGAGGACCTCAATACACGTTTAAAGTATATATTACATACATATATTCATGAATTAATTAAATACATAGGCTTCCTGTCCTTAGCAAAACAAACAAATTAAAAATAAAAATTCATTGTTTAACTCTTTATAAAATGATAAAAATACACAGAAACTCATATGTACCTTTATTGTGGCCGGGACAGTGGTCAATACAGTAGTACTGGCATTTGTTACATTACATTGTGATGGGAGGAGCCACAACCAAACAAAACAATATTTTGTTGTCCACTCAAAAGCAAGTAATCTGCATGTAAATGTATACAGTTAAGATAAAGTATTTATGCTGCCCGGTTATGTGCAGTTGTCATCAAATGTTACCTATTGTTGGTGACAGGAAGCCTTTATTTAGGTTTAACAAGGTTCCCCTTGACCAACTACTGACCTCCATGAAGCTGCAACCGATACCAATTGTTTAACGTCTGGGTGTACCTATTTAGAGCTAGATGAACAGATGAAAGAAACATACTTACACACAATCTATGTACTGTACAACCTATGACATTATGCCCTAGAATTGAACCCACTACTCTCAATTGTGAGCTGACAACATATACCATTGTGCAACAGGACTCCGTTTTGAGACCAGGAACTGATGGCAAACTCAAAATTATATTGTATGCCTCCCATGACTGTTGGATATCATAATGCTAGATGAATAATTTGTGCTAGATAATCAACTCATGATATTAATTGCACTTTGATGGTCAAGTAAGAATGAGTAGCTCAATGATTCTTCAAGATTATATTGTATGACCTATAAACAAATGGAAGAATCTGCACAAATGCAATAACCTTTAAATCAGTCATCTGTGGCTGCTTAGGATCTTTGTTGATATGCCTAAAAACTGTTTGAATAAAGTGCAATATTTATGTTACGTTATATTACTTTACTAGGCTTAGGTGATGGAATTTCATCAAGCTTTGGTACCTTTTACCAAGCTGGGGAGATGATGCTCATTACCCGTTGTGCTGTATGTTAGGAACGAGCTCTTCACCCAACAATCAAACTTAACATTTTTATTTTTTATTTATTTACAAGAAGGTACAATGGGTTTGAGATTACATAAGATTGGTATTTTTACATTCTTGCAAAGCCACTAGCACGTATAGCATTTTGGGCAGGTCCTTAATCTAACATATGTAAGATGAAAAGGTACATTGTAGCAAGGTTTTTTATCAACAAATAACAACAATATAAAGTGACAGAGGTGATTACACTGGTAAGGATATGTGCCTTAAGTACTAATATTGGGGAAGTGGGTAGTACAAGATACAGTGTCAGTTTGAAGCACAAGGTAGGAAACTATGAGGATGAAATTAGGTACTTTTTGGTTTTACTTTTGAACAGGTTGGATAATTTTTTTTAATTCATCAGGGAGTGAGTTCCAAAGACTGGGTCCTTTTATTTGCATGGAGTGTTTGCACAGATTTAGTTTGACTGGGGATATCAAAGAGAGATTTATTTCTGGTGTGGTGATCATGGGTTCTATTACACCTACCAAGGAAAAGTAACAGATCAAGATTAGCATTTAGGAACACGGTTTTGTACATGTAAATATCACATGAGAATGTGTGGAGTGAATTTATGTTTAGCATGTTAAGGGTCTTAAACAGAGGGGCTGTGTGTTGTCTGAAGTGATTGGTTTTAAGCAATTGAATTATGGATATAATGTCTATCGTGCTGACTGCTAAAAGAAGTAGAGTTAGGATAGCTGCCGGTGAGATACGTAGTAACGTGTGTCTGGGTCGCTGCAATTTTTCTGGCAAGGTTAGAAGTAATTGATCAAAATAAGGAAGGTAGGAATAATCTGGGGAAAGTGCCAAGCCATTACAACTATATAGCACTGGGAAGGGGTCAGGATAAGGATTTAGGTTGGGACGGGGGGAAGAAATGGTGCCCAACCACTTGGACGGTTGAGGATTTAACGCCAACCTGCATGAAGCGAGACGTGTCGCTCTACCGTCCAGCCCAAGTGGTTGGACAAAGAAGCTATTAAATTCAGTTGCAATATCTAAGAGTGTTGTAACCATCTTTGGAGAGTTTTATCTGTCTGTTATGTGATTGTTGTTTAGATCCTAGGATATTAGAGATGGCTTTTCATGTACTTTTCATATTTCCTTTTGCTTCTGTAAGGCTACTAATTCTCATAAAATGAAAGTTTGGCTCTTTGTGTGATTTGATTTTGAATATTATATATATATATATATATATATATATATATATATATATATATATATATATATATATATATATATATATATTATATATATATATGTAATTTTATAATTATATATATATATTTATAAATTATACATAGAGGACAGCCCCATCCGTGAAATTCCCATTGTGCTGCATTAATGATCATATCAGCAGGCTGTTGGAGGCTGCCACTAACACCTGACACCTGAGACACTCGCCTGACACACTTACCTGACTCCTGAGACACTCGCCTGACACACTTACCTGACTCCTGAGACACTCGCCTGACACACTTACTTGACTCCTGAGACACTCGCCTGACACACTTGCCTGACTCCTGAGACACTCGCCTGACACACTTGCTTGACTCCTGAGACACTCGCCTGACACACTTGCCTGACTCCTGAGAGACTCGCCTGACACACTTGCCTGACTCCTGAGACACTCGCCTGACACACTTACCTGACTTCTTCTTCTTGATAGTAGGTGCAGTTTGCATGAAGGATTTGTCCTCCCGATGACTGCTACACTCGCCTGACTCCTGAGACACTCGCCTGACTCCTGAGACACTCGCCTGACACCTAAGACACTCGCCTGTCACACTCGCCTGACACCTGACAGATCCTCCAGCATCAGCCTGGGTCAGGGACGGTCTCTATAAATGTTGTTGACGCCCGCCTCTATATTTCACATGTGACAGGATTATTTACGAGCGTTAAAATGCCACAGTATTTATGGGTGTTAAAATGCGCACTCAAAAGTTAAAATATTTCCCGAGCAATTAACGTAAGGCTCTGCAAGGAGCCTGAGCTAAACTGAGTTACCAACATTTTTTAAATGTGTCTTATTATAAATATTGCGATCACTTTCACCTAATTGTGCTTGCAGGAATTGGTCTTCAGCACTTTTGTTTAGCATATAAACTTTCAAATCAGCTGAAATGGTTCGCCTATTAATGTTTACCCACTGCTGTAGACGGGAGGGAGGGAAGGAATTATCAGAGGGAAAGCACCAAGCCATTACGACTATATAGCACTGGGAAGGGGTCAGGATAAGGATTTGGGATGGGACGGGGGGAAAGGAATGGTGCCTAACCACTTGGACAGTCGGGGATTGAACACTGACCTGCATGAAGCGAGACTGTCGCTCTACCGTCCAGCCCAAGTGGTTGGGACATTAAGCCTCTTATAATTAGCCTTATTTTTTATTATTTATATAAGAGTTCTTACATTCTTGTAGAGCCACTAGCATGGATAGCGTTTCGGGGAAATCCTTAATCCTATGTTCCCCGGAATACGATCCGCCAGATTATAAATACATCAAATACAAATACAAATACAATTTTTATTCAGGTAAAAGTACATACATACAAGATAAGATACAAAAGTTGATGGATTTATAGATAGAGATAGTACATACAATGCCTAAAGCCACTATTACGCAAAGTGTTTCGGGCAGCTTTTCAGATTTTCTGGCGTTTCGGGCAAAGCGTTTCAGATTGTTTCACAACCACCGGGTTTCACGAAACAGTTACGCTAGTACTGTTGGGTAAACAGAGGCTACAGTTAAGGATTTGTGCCCAGTCAATCCTCCCCGGCCAGGATACGAACCCAGGACAAAGCGCTCGCGAAACGCCAGGCGAGTCTTACCACTATATGATTGATTGATGAAGATTAAGCCACCCAAAAGGTGGCACGGGCATGAATAGCCCGTAAGTGGTGGCCCTTTTGAGCCATTACCAAGATGATACTGGAGATCTGTGGAGGCGCAACTGCGCCCTGCGTGACGGGAGATGTCTCCCGGACCAAATGGTGACCAAATGGTCAGGGCTACTTATATATGTCCCCCTATATATAGGCCTACTATTTTGACATTTCCCAGGATGCAACATTCATCAGTAGCCTAATTCCTGGGTATCTATTTCCTGCTAAAGGAAATGTTGTCCAACAGTCTTGCTGTCCTACCGCGGGATTGGAAAAAAAACGACACCTTTTCGGTTGCGACCCGCCCTTTTTTCTGATCTATGACGATGTTTTCGTGCTAAATACCCATCAGTTTACACTACATTATTGGTGTAAACAATGTGTCCTTATAACACACCGTCTGCAGTTAGCACTCAAGAGCGCTAACAATGGTAACATAAGTTTGATAAACTCTGCCATAGATGGCAGCACGCGGCGAGGGTGGTGTCTGGCAGCGACGGTGTGACGGTAGTGTGGCCGCACTTTCTCTCTCTAACAATATTATGATTTTATCTGTTGTCAGCGCTGCTCGGCCTCGACGTCTGAGCGAGAGAATTAGAGGGTGAGGTAACTCTTGTACGCCAAGATGTGCGCCCAGAAATTCAGTTTATCCTTCTCGAAGACAATAGAGAAGAAGTCCCTGCAGCGTCTGCCATCAGGAACGACGCTCCCGCCGAGGTCAAGGAGAGAACTGAGGCTCTCGAGTCCATCGAGGAAAATGTCTTGAAAACGTTGGTATTATTGCCACGAGTACCTTGAGGAGCTATTGTCACATCGTAGACAGGTCTAATTGCTACAACTACTAGGTTTGGCTGGCTTCGGTTGGCTAAGGTTACGTTGCTGATTTAAGGGGTAAAGTAATGAAGGGTTTAATATTTGTTGGTAAACCAACTTGGTCATTTCTCTCTAAGTCAGAGGAATTTCAGGTCACTGAACATTACTGAGCAGTATTTGTCTGCTGATGGCTTTCTTAAAAGCTTTAATATACCTGTATTATATACGGGTATATTAATGCATATAGATATGTATTTATATGTATACGTAGTACTGTATATACATAATAAGTATGCATATAAAGATAAACAGGGATAGGCAACCAGCTGATGCAGCTGTGAGTCGCTCGTCAGCTCACCAAGGTCGGTACAGACAAGTCAACTCTATCAACATCCACTAAACTTTCTAAACAACTAGGAACTCTAAAACAATATGTAGTCTTCAATTTCACAAATTTTAGTACTTTGATAGTACAGTGCTTTGATAATGTTGAAAATAGTTAACCAAAAGTTAAGGAGTTTACAATTAGTGATAATTTCAGGATAACTCCAATTTTTCATAAGTAAAAGGTTTTTTAAAAGGGGCTTGATAGCGAGGTGACCTGATAAAAATTTGCATAGTTACCTGTACTATTTACATTATTATATATATATATATATATATATATATATATATATATATATATATATATATATATATATATATATATATATATACATACATATAATATATATAGTAGTATATATATGAAGTTGCCCGAAACGCATTGCGTAATAGTGGCTTTAGGCATTGTATGTACTAGCTCTATCTATAAATCGATCCACTTATGTAAAATCTCTCTATGTATGTACCTTTCCTGAATAAACATATTATTTATTTATTTATTTATATAAACACACACACACACATACATACTGTATATATAATTTTTTGTTTTTTAATGGCTGCCACCTCTGGTTGTGTTTGTACAGACCATCGATCTTGAAGAAAAGGATATGAAGCATCCAGGCAAGTACCTGCTTGCATGGATGCTTGCACGGGGCACCTGCGTATACCGACATATTGTCTTCTCCTACCACCCCCTATACTTTTTGTATTTTAGTCATTTTATTTTATTTTATTTAAAATTTCATTACACAAAAAAGGGTTACAACATTGGTTACATGCAAGGCACAAGGCTACTTGTCACAAGTTCCTGATTTCCTCCAGCTCCTTAGACGGCAGGCAGGAACCATGGATGCAGTGTGTATTTCCTCTTTATCTCCACACTAAGGCGTTGAAAGAGGAAACTGGTGGCTCTAGGGTCTGTAGTTGTTTCAATTAACTTAGAACCCAGCTCCTTCAAAAAACTAGTAGCACTTTTACCCCAGGCACCAAGTGTCTCTGAGGCAATGGGGACAAAATTGTAATGGTGATCAAGATCTCTGTATTTACGAGACTTGGGTGCTTCCTGGTGATATTATTTATATACCATACTATATATTTATTTATTTATTTATTTATATATTTATTTATATACAGTATATATAAGAAGGTACATTGGGTTTGAGACCCAATTTTATTTTTATGTTTGTTTCAAGTTTATGAGAGAGTGCTCATGAAATGCCAGGTGAGTGTCTTAACCACTACACCATGGGACTGCTAAACTCTTAATATCATTTGTATTGTAAGATATGCTTGACATAAGGCCCTGGGATGCCTCCTTCAATCACACATGATAAATATAGTTGCAGTATTTGATGTGGCTCTGTCATGTAGATTTATAGGTATCCCAAAGGGATTTTTTTTCTACCCACGTACATATGTACATGTGGGATAATAAAACATAATATAAATACTGTACAGTACTTGGAAATGTCTACTGTTAAGTCCACTTCAGGTTCACCATAGCCTGTGCTACTTGGAACTTTCGTTCCGTGTAGCTGAATCTAAAACAACAACAACGTCGTCTACTGAATTTACTTAAAATAATGTATAAAATTAAATTTGTTTAAAAATATTTTATCTTTTAAGATCAGTGTATTTCTATATGCTAAGTACAATAGTGTTAATACATGCACCACAAGTTTGCAATGCTTCAACATCACCACTGAAAAATTATTGCTACTGCATCATGATGCCAGCTTATAATTGTTAAAATTTCTTATGAAATTTTTATGGTTAATTTTCAGAGATGGTAAGACAGAGGAGACAGAATTGGTCATTCCACTGATGCAAGTAAATCGAGCAGCTGTTTACCAAAAGTTGGTAGAAAAACTCAAGGTGTCCAAGAGCAATGAGGAAAACAATGAAGAGGTAATGAACACAGCAACTGAGGAGGATAAAACCAAGAAAGAGCCCAGAGTCTTAACTTTGGATGAACAAGCTGAAGCTGCATTGTTGGAAGGTTGGTTTTATGTGCAGACTGAAGGGATTAGGTTATGTTGCAAAGGGAGCACAAATGGAAACTGAACACTCAATGAGTCGGAGAAATATAGGAAGTACTTCTTCTGTAAGAAGAAATCTCTTCACTGTGAGGGTGGAAAGCACTAGTAGAGAAAGCGGATTCACTACAATTGATCGTTTTTTCTTAATCCTTGGAATGTACATGGTGTGTATGTTTGTGTGATTTCTCATACATGCAAACACACCATCCACATCGGGAAACTTAAAGCAGGAATATCAAAATTAACCCTAAGATAATGCCTTTCAGTGGTGGTAAACTCTTTACATATATTCAAATGTAAATTCACCAAAATCCTTGAATTAGGAAGCTTTGTCATTATTTACATCAATCACAAAAAACAGCCATGACATCCACTATAGACAAACTACAATAACATAACATCTACTGTATTAATAGTTACAACCAACACATTCATTACAGTTACAACCACGGGCCCCATCACCTTCATCCTCATTATATTGTACTAGCCTATACACAATACAACTGCATGTACTCTTTATATTCCCTGTACTCTGTGTAGTAACTTGGAATTATTCCCTATACTCATTACACTATCCTGTTCATCATGCCATAGAAAGTTATGTCTGTTATATTGGTACATTTACAGAAAGCAAGAGAAGGCTTGAGACTTGGAATGAGCGAGGTGCAAATGATAATTTGACCATCTTGTCTCAAGTAGAAGAGAAACTTGATACATCACCAAATGACCTTGGTAAAGAATCTTCACTTGATGATTATGATCAGGTAAATTCTATATAGATTTATGTTCAGTGTCACTGTTCTTTTTTAGAATTTGGGATAATTTCCAATATTTCCAAAGGATTATGCTATATTTAATTCAGGGAGACTTATTTATTTCTGTTTTAAACATTTTACTCTATTTCTTTATAGGTTGACGTATCTGTTTATGGAGCAGCAATTCTCAGGGGTATGGGCTGGAAGAAGTCCGAGGGTGTTGGTCGAGGGAACAAAAAGTATGCATGTTGTATGTGTACTGCATCTCTTTTTGAGGTCAAACTCCATCTTGTTAGAATTCAGATACAAAAGATTAGATATGTATAAAATGTTCCTTGGATTTTGTTAGTCCTGCAATACTTTAAAGAAAACAATATAAGTATAGCTAATGTAGTGACTATGTACAGTATAATATAAAGGTCAGATGCAAGCCTAACAGTTTGTGAATCTTATAAACATATCATGACAGTTCAATTTGTGTGGTGCATTTGTCATATCACTATTAACAAGTGTAGTACTTATTCTCTTGTACTTTTTTTCATTCATGTAAATATTAATGTGTAGGATAGTTTGGGTACATTTAAAATTTTCCCATCACATATTAGTTTGTGAAAAATTTGGCAGAACAAGTATCTCGAGCAATTAAATATTTCAAATAATCTTTGCAAGATCATTAAAGCTGTTGCTTTTGTTCTAGTGTGTTTTAGTGGAATTTTTCTTTGTTTTGGGTTGATCTCTAATCTCCAAGGTCCCGCTTACCTAGTAGAGAAAGCCAGATTCTGGTTCAGGAGTACAGCATGTGAATACAGTACTGACATATATAGTATAGGCAGTAAAAATGTTGAAATGTGACTGAATATTATTGGTGTAATATATTAAAAAAAATTATATTTTCATTTTCAGGGTTGTAGAAATCATAAATCCATCTTCAAAATCTTTTGGACTGGCTGGCAAAAAACCTGAAAGTCCAATTGTTGAGGGAAAAGGAGTTACACAGGAAGAAGAGCTGACCCTTATGAAAGGATCGTATGTTTTCATTCACAGTGGTCGGCATCGTGGAACATATGGCGTGGTAAGGTTTCTGTTGATCTGGAGAGGTATATCAATTCTATTTCTGGTTTTATTACAGAACTGTATTGTGACTTCCAAGACAGAATTTAAGACAATATCAACCCAAGAAGGTTTTTATCATATAGGCACAGATCCACAATTTGACCACCTTGGGACCAACAGCAGCCAATCAAGGTGTTAAATTCAGATTAAGGGTCAATCTCTCCTGCCCCTTACAAAATGATTTAGTTATGTCCAAAAATATAGCAAAAAAATATAAATAATACTTTAAATGTTTCATGTGTATCTGATTTTTGGAGACATGTGTTCGAGGAAGTTGCCAGCAGGTACTGTACTTCAATTCCTCACCCTATGCCTCATGGGAGGAGTAATTAATGCAGCTGCTGGCTACTTCCTCCCAGAGTACATGTCACCAAAAATAAGATATACACCTAACATTTATCCACTACTATTCATGGATTCTTGCATTAATAAACATTTGGTTTCTCCCATCTTCACTTTATTTAGGATTGGATAGCATGGATTGGTTAAATTGGTATAAAGAATGGTCATAAGCATCATAGTATTTGGCTGTTAGCCATTTGCTTTCTTGGAGTGTAGTGACAAACTCATCCTCATGTTACATGATACAAATATCCTGTCTTTCATATCATGGCCTCCCCCTAAATTGTCTCCAAGCCAACAGCCAAGATCCAGCCAGGACACTGCAAAGATGCCAAGCTCTCATTAACAATCACTCCACCATGACAGGTACCTTCACAATGGTTAGAGAGGGACTAGTGCTCTCAATCCACCACCGAGAGAGGCCAGTGGCACCAAAGAATAGAATAAATCCCATAACCACTTTCAAGTAATAATTGTTAACATAAGTAATGCCAGTTATTGCTCTGGACTGAGGAAACTAGCTGGACTGTTTCAGAATCTACAAACTGAGAAATTTTACTTTCTTAATTTTTTTACTGTCCAGTAAAAAATTTGGCCAACTCAAATATCTGGCTAACTTTAACAAGGTTGAGCCCCAAATAATTCAGATTACCTACTAGCATAGACAGTATTTTGTTTCCTTTGGGTAGTAGTCTTTGTGGACAGTTGGTTCAGGGAGCAACCAAGGTGGCCTGGGTCAGAAGTAAGATACTGAGAGAATTGGAACACTTTTCTGATCAGCTCCTATTATGCTACCTTTCCCATCTGGTGGGAATGGGTGTTGGCTAGTTTCCATAGAACAGTAGTTCAGAGCAATAATTTATATTTCTTATGGTGCTGGTTATTGCTTGTTGGTGAAAGATTTGTTTTGCACTTTGGTATCACTTCATGTGGTCTCCGTGTGATAGTTTGAAAGTGCTCTCCACTGTATTCCCTTCCCAGTCACATGGAAAATTATTTGGAAAGTTCTGTCATAGTGGGGTGAAGGTCGATGAGTTTGGCATATTAGTGTCCTGGATGGACCATGCTTGTTGGTTTGGGTAGCAACAAAGGGCAGCTAAGAAAGAAGACTCAAATTCTATAGGTGCCTTATTTTTAGGCCACTTTCATTCCAATTACTCAGGATGCATGCTAGGCTCAACTTGTGAATGATGCACGTACAGTATTGCCAGACACATACTGATATCTGGAAGCAATCAATTCAAGAAACTTTTTGAATATCTGGCAAAATGTGATGTACTCATGTGGTACATCACATTTAACATAAAATATTAATTTATATTGACCGCAATTTTCATTTTCTTATTATATATAGTTGTGTACTCTACTTGCTTTTGCAGTTGAGACACTGGATGAAGATCACCTACTGGTAAAGGCAGCTGTGAGTCAAACTGTAATACGAGAAGTGGAGCTCAACGTGAGAGTTGTCTCACAACCGAGTTTAAAGACTCCTCACGTGTCATTAACAAAGACATGTATGACAAGTTCAAGGTAAGATTGGCTTTGTTTTTATTGAACATATTTGCTTTCATTGCTAGAGGAACACTTCCATACACTTTGTATGGAAGAAGTGTCTGTTTAAATGGTTCCAAAGTTACCGTGTCAAGAAAAGTGCTATGTCATGAAGCATAATATACTGTATTTTTTCTAAAAATGAATAATTGTTTTGCTTCTCAGTTTAGCTAAATATGAATTAAATTTTTCAGGAAGAGGAAACTAAAACGAAGGAAAAGCTGAGGAAAATGATGAAAGATTCCAATCCAAAGCCAGACAACACAACCGCACTACAGAGAGGGTTAAAGTTAGAGAAAATGGCTAAAGAGGAAATAACTCCCAATAATAAAGACAAGGTGGTAAAGAAACCCAGTCATCCATCTAAAGAAGTTGAATTGAAGATTATTAAGATGGAGCTCAAAAGAGAAACACAAGATACAGAAAAGACAAGTAAACACAGAAATGAGAGAAAATACAGAGAATATGAAGGGAAAAAATCTAAGAATGATCCTAAACGATGTGATGAGAAATCAGAAGTGAAGCTTGGTTTAGACAGCTATGGTGAGAAATATCAATCAGAGTACACTAAAAAATCTGCAGATAAGAATGATGTGCTCAAGAATCATTCACAAAAACACAGTAACCATTCCCAGAGTTCCTGTTACAATAGCAAGTCGAAAGTCAGCAAAAGGATATGAAGATGAATATGATAGCTATAGTCAAGGATCTGTGAAAGTTCAAAAGTCACAAAGTAAGATGCCAGCTATTCCTTGGGTTCAAGAAAACCTTAGAGTTCGCTTGATAAGTAAAAGTTATAAAGGAGGAAGATACCACAAAGAAAGGTAA
Organism: Procambarus virginalis; assembly: GCA_020271785.1. Classification (NCBI taxonomy): domain Eukaryota; kingdom Metazoa; phylum Arthropoda; class Malacostraca; order Decapoda; family Cambaridae; genus Procambarus; species Procambarus virginalis. The sequence continues at coordinate 13,159,004 of WNGS01005451.1, forward strand.
GTCACTCATTAAGAATGTTGGTGTAATTTGTTATTGTCCTTCCTCTTCTCCAGAGTTTAAATTCAGTACTTGTGTGACAATCAGTTGGTTTACTTTCATTTACATGTAACACACAATTGTTGGCATCCGTCTTTAAAAATCTTCCATTTGTTTCATAGTATTAATTAATAATCCACTCTCTTATTAATAAGAGTAAATATACTCATCAAATTTTATTACATACATTTAAATACCCAAGATAAAGAATGTCTAATCACTGTTATTGTAAATTAACTCTAATGGGTAATACAATATCATACCTGCTTGATGGGGTTCTGAGAGTTTGGTCCACTAGGCTGTTGCTTGGAGCGGCCCGCAGGCCCACATATCCACCACAGCCCGGTTGGTCCGGCACCCCCTTGGAGGAAACAATCTAGTTTCCTCTTGAAGATGTACAAGGTTGTTCCGGCAATATTTCTTATGCTCGCTGGGAGGGTGTTGAACAACCGTGAACCCCTGATGTTTATACAGTGTCTGATTGTGCCTATGACATCCCTGCTCTTCACTGGTTCTATTCTGCATTTTTTTTCCATGTCGTTCACTCCAGTACAGTCTTACTTTACTGTGTAGATTTGGTACTTAGCCCTCCAGTATTTTCCACGTGCATATTATTTGATCTCTCTCTCTCCTCTTCTTTCTAGTGAGTACATTTGGAGAGCTTTGAGACAATCCCAATAATTTAGGTGCTTTATGCGTGCCTATATGTTCTCTGTATTCCCTCTATTTCAGCATAATTATAAAATGTTTCTTTTTTTTACTATACAGTACTTATGTTCTAAATGATGTATTAATTTACTTCTTGTCAAATTAGCAAAGTACATGCTTTCAGCCAGTCTACTTATATTTTTGTTTATTTGGTTAATAATGTAATGTCATTCACATTAGGTTATTGTGCAAAATGTGGAAACTGCTGAAAGCTGTGAATGCATAACTGAAGAAGGGAAAATGTTGAGGCAAGTCCACCCTGCTTGGCTGGAAACTGTCATACCCAAAGTTCATCCCCAGATCGTTATGGTTGTGAGGGGACCGCAGAAAGGACAGGTAATATTATATGTAATTTTTTTTAATGAAGTAACTGTTGGGTAAATGTAAGATAATGGTTAATACTGCTTATTTTCTGGTGTTACCCTTGTATATTTAGGATACAGTAAGTTGTGTTTGATATATATAATTTATTTTCCTCTATATTCTTCACTCACTGTGGTGCTTTCACTGCACAACTGTAATATTTGTTCCCCTGCTTTGTTTATTTACTCGTGCCCAATTTATTGCTCAACCTCTTTAATATTGTGGTGAAGGCAGGCATTAATGCACTGACCGACTGCATTAATGTATAGTAATATTACTGTATAGTATTACTCTGCTGCTAAGGAGGCTATCCTTACTTGTCCCATCTCCCGTAAAGGTATCCCTATTCAGACTCCTACCCCATAATCCTTGCCCGTTAGAAGACCAACAATCATGCCGTTACTGGTACCAAGAGCACGCAGTTTGAGTAGTTTGTCCCCAATGGCCTTCCACGTACCACCATAACTGGTGGTGGGAAACTACTCTGGCGAGGTTACGTCTTGGACATACACATTTAACTCGCGGGCACTTCATGGAGCGCCGCCCTGCTCCTTATTGTCCAAACTGCATTGTTCCTCTTATGGTCTTGCACATCCTTGTTGAATGTCTGGACTTCCAGGATGTGTGTGTGTCTTGCTTCCTGACAGTCCCTCGATAGAATTCTTAGTGATTCGGATACCTTCAATATCATTCACCTTATGCACTTTTGTTCTCTTATTGGCATCCTTAGTGATATTTAGCGCCCTATGAATATCTCGCACATTTGATGGCGTTACATAGCCTCCCGACTTGATGCTATCTTTTGATAATACTTTATCCGATAATTTCTGTCTACTCTCCATCATTGTCAAGATTAGCACTGATAATGTTGTCATTATCTTTAATAGATACTTGTACAATATTAAAAAAGTATCTCTGGGCAAATGCCTCCCTATTCTAAATTGAAAAATTAAGCAATAATAATAAGCAATATTTGGCTAATAATAATACACTACATAATTAATTATATATTTACTATTCCAGAAGGGCCTAATATTACAGCTACACAAAGACCAAGAGAAGGCATCTATACAGTTACTTGAAGATGAAACTGTAATAATCAAGCTACATTATGATGACATATGTGAATATGTACGACGACGATGAACATTCTCCAGACTTGAAGACCTCTATCTTGGAGATTATATTCTCCAGCATTGTTTAACATAATTATATCATGATTTTTTTAAATATATAGTTTTAATTAAGAAAAAAATTGATTTTCCTTGGCAAAGAATAATATTTAGAGGCCATGTATTGAATATTGCAGTGGACTGCTTATCCAAATTAGGCCTCAAGTAATGCTTTAAAGTGTACCATTTTTCCATCAGATGGTATATGTGTACGCGCACACTATAATCACAATCTATTCTTTCCTTATGTAATTTCAGAGAAACATTCATGTAGCAACTGTGACTACTTTTCTTAAAAATGTACCAAAATACATGTACAGTATAGAGGACATTCATAATACAGTTATAGTAAAAGATATTTACTTTACATGTACACTTAAACATCTGATGACATTCCTCCTGAATTATTTACAAAGGTATGAATATTCACCAGAAGTAGTTTGAGATGTTAACAAAAGATGATAGTTAATTTCAATTACTATACAGTACATTATTTATTAAACAAACCTCCGATTGTGTTAAATATTGAAGTTCTACACAACATGACTAGCCAGAAATATGGCCAAAAAAGAACATTCTTACTCCATCCAGTAAAAGCGTGCACCATATCGTGCAGGACCACGAGGAGGTTCATCAGGCAGATCTAGTGGAGTATCGGGGAATACGATGGGCTCCTCTGGTTTTGGTTTAGGTCTGGAAGATAAAATCCGAAATCTTAACATGGACAGTTCAATCTGAATTTATTCTTAAATAAAAGTTCATCTATCTTTTTTTTTTTTTTTATCTGGGGCTGGTCAAATACAAAATAACATATTCCAGTTCATCCTCAGCTTTTAAAATAATAGCTACTGACCATACATCAGCTACCATATTGAAAAATAAACAGAGCTATACTGAAAAATCTTTTACAGAAGTAATGGTTTATTATTGACTGCTCAATAGACAATTTGTCATGCAAGGTCCTCGATCAATTTTCTTTCCAACAAAAACTATTAAGATACCGATATTAAAATCAGTTAATATATTTTTTGCTCTTCAGCCCATGTTAAGGTTTTATTTATGGCAAGTCAATCCTGCAGTATGATATTGCATTTCCCCCACATGACAGGCAACTTACTGAAGTTTGGTTATTACTTGGTACCCATTCACCAAAAAATTGAACAGAAAAGTAGTGATATGTTCTCTAAGAGTATACTGTGCAACCTTAACCCTTCCACTATGCATATATGATTTATACTTCATGACCATATTTCTTCATCAAAAGAATAAACAAAAGCAGACAGGTTTTGTCTGTCTCTTCAAAGTCTCATCAAAGACTCACTTGGATGTGTTTCTCTATATAACAAAACCTGCATAAACAGGTAAACTGCTATACAGTATTTACAAGTGAATTGTCAATGACAAATGTTGGAAACTTGAAAATTCTAAGAGCATTTAAATACAGTTCTGTATTCTACAAAATAACTTCTCCACACAATTACAACTAATTCTGCATCAAGGACAGACTCTCACTAACAAATTAGTAAATAGTACAATACAGGTATAAAGTTAGTTATCAATAGCCGATTGACTTAATTTTAACAAATTCAATAATATAGCTCAAGTACACTACTGTGCAATCTCGATGGCACTGTGATTAGAAGAATGTGATTAAGAGTCATATTAGGAGTTACCATTCATGCCCTAATATTTCCCTACTCTTTCTATGGGCTAATTTCACGGAGTGAAACTTTAATTTTAATCAATTATATGGCAGACAAATACCAAAAGAACCTGTCTCAAAACCTCATTTTCAAAAGGAATGTGTGATAAATATTATGTCTCACCTTTTGGAATCTACAATCTTGGGTCTGCAGAAATAGCCAAAATCGGGACGCTCCACGTTCAAATTGTCGAGGACACACTTATCAAAGATGGCCTGAGTAGTTCGGCAACTGTGGATGCAGGATGCACGATGAATATTTTCTAAAAATAATAAGAAATATGGCTGCCTGTAGAGTTAATACTGTATCTGAAAAAAAACAAAAAGATACTGTATATGTAGACATAAGAAGGGAGAGTTTAAAGGTGACAAGTTGGGCATTTGATTTAGTGGTTCGGTGGGTAGTGTGGGGGTTGTCGAATAGGGTTAGTGGCTGGAGGATACTGTTGTGTATTTTGTCTCTTTCTATCATTCTGATAAATATTTCCTTGGTTAGAGTGATTTAGTGTCCTCTACTCTGTGCCTTTATGAGGGGGACCATGTTTTGGCCTTTGGTCTCTCGTAGGCAAAGACTCGCAAGGGCTTACTGCAATTTGATGTGAGGAGCTATTCCAGACATCTAGATTAGATTATACCTAGATTGGCTAGCAACAGAGAACCATCTTGGATATACCAGAAAGAGGCATTTCATTACATTTAATGCCATTTTTGTCAATAAAAAATAGGAAATTCTACAAACAAATAACTTTCACTCTTGCACCTTCAAACAGCCAACAGCCCAGAATTGCACATCTCATGTGTACTGGCACAAGAGATCAAAGAAAAAAAGTATATACACAAATACTGACCGACGATACTCTAAATCTTGTGAAGACTTGTCAAGGCAGTTAGCATATTGGTTGAATTCTTCCAAGCAAGTCTTCTTAATTTTTCTAAAAAATGCCAAGGAACAAGCAGTTACCTCCTTCCCTTCATTAATACACTTGCGGGGATCCTTCTCTTCTTTGCGACAGAGCATGAACTCCTGCAAACGAAAAATCTCCAGAATAAAAGATCATTGCAATATTTTCAAAGACTTTTTTTATGTCCTATAAAAAAATGACAAAACTCATACTCCCCATATTCAGTAAAAGTGTTTATAATTATTATACTGTACAGTATTTTATTATACAGTAGTGGCAAAGTTCTAGTTTTAAAATGTTTATTTTTTTTCATACTGAAATTTCACATAGGTTTCTTGTAAAACTTCAGTGTGTGTTGGAGAAGGCATTTTATTTTTTACTAGTGTCAAAGACAGACAACAATGATGGTCATAACTGAAGTAAGTGAAACATTTCTCTTTAATTTTTTAAATAAATAACCAGAGCACTAAAATAGCTTTAAACTAGGTGAGGTTTGCACCATTGAAAGCCATTAAAAATTATGCATAATAGTACCTCTTACACAACCATTTGTTTACATTAAAAAAAAAAAAAAAGATGCGAGTAGCACTTAAATAAAAGGGGGGGGGGATAAATAAAGTAAAATTGTGGTTCTGTAGATTGGAATTTGACAATGTGTGTGTCAATGTGGAATAAAATCTAGAACTGTTTACCCCAACAACTGTTGTATGAAAGCCACCAATATCAAGAAATTAAAATGTCAAAATGCAAAATGAAAAAAACAATACAATTTTCTTTTTTTAAACAGGGAAAGTGGGCATTTGTCTTGGATTCAGGGTTGATTGCCATACCAGGAATGCTTGAAGACCATTGGGTTAACAACACTGCAAACCAGACATGATACAGCTGATCTCATAGAAACTTAAAATAATGAACAAGTTGGAGGATATTAATCCAAGTCCATTCTTCAAAAGGTCAAATGTAACAAACAAGGAGGAACAGAGTCAAGCTTAACAAGCTACAATGTAGGACAAGAAACATTAGATGCTCTTTCACCCACAGGGTTATAAACCCATGGAACTGCCTACCTGCCAAAGCAGTAAATGCCAAAACCCTGCTACAATTTAAAATCAATTAGATAAAATCATCAGGACAAATGGGGGACCTTTCATCAGCCGCCAGTCCCCTGCCCTTCTTGAGGCCACTAGAGAGATGGTGTCTCTTAAGTAAATTTACATACATTCTTAAAAGAATTTCCCTAGTACATACTGTATTTGAATACAGTATTTATTTACACTTGCCATCCTTTCAATATTATTCCTCAACACTATAATACCATAATTGACACACTGGTCCATAGTCCAAATAGCCAACTACAAGCTTGTCCAATTCTAATTTTGTGGTATAAATTTCAAATTAAATACAAATTAAATTTGTATTTGTGTCTATCTTGCCTTGCAGAAGAAACCAGGTACAATACCAGCACTCTGCTCTATGGTGAATATGCAGGCAATTTATCAATGAATTTGTACACAGGAGATTCCTTAGTGGTAAGTTATAGCTTTCCTGATGATACACAGAGTTACAATGTACTATTTCAAAAACATGGGCAAAACAAGGGACGACGACATTTCGATCCGTCCTGGACCATTCTCAAGATCGACTTGAGAATGGTCCAGAACGACCGAAACGTCGTCGCCCCTTCACTTTCTAGTGTGGTGTGGTCTGGTCAACATATTTCAGCGACGTTATTGTGACTCTTCGTCTGCAACTATAGCCTATGTTTACCCAACAGTAAATTGGGTACCTGGTTGTTATACGATTTGGCGAGGTCGTTTTGCGGGGAATATTAGGATTAAGGACCTGCCAGAAAGCTATGCGTGCTAGTGGCTGTACTAGAATGTTAAAACTCTTGTATATAAAAAAAAAATAAATAAATATGGAAACCAACACTTGTCTGTGCGTACGGTGGCAAGATCAGTAGCCGGGTCATTGCCGATAACGAGTGGAATAACTCACATTATTTTGAGTCTCACAAACACTACCCAGGTGGAAAGCAGCGGCCTTAAGTGCAGGTGTGCTGACGTTTATCTCCTCAACCGTCAGCTCCTCCTCCGTGGGCAGATCAAAGTCCTTGGTGAACATTTTGGGGACGACGAGCACGGCTCCAGCTGATCACAACAACAACAGCCGCCGCCTCGCCACCTATGAGAAGCCGCCACGGACAAACCCATTCTATTACTCTCTAAAATTAGACAAAAATAATGTAATTTTTAGTACAGATATGTGGGGTGCATAATAAATGAATACATAATAATATTAATGCTAATTTTCTAGAAGTCAATCTTGTTTAAAAAAATAAATGTCACGGAGATTTGGAATAATACACTTTAATTATTTGATTACCTTTTAATTTTTGTATTTAAAATTTTGCCCCCGAGGGTGAGTTTATTGGGCAGCGTTACTCATCCTATGAGAAGACATACAGTACCGCCAAAGCTGTATGTACAGCACTCCCCAATAGGAAGAATACCCGCTGGGTTGTTCATCCTGTCACTTGTACTCAGACACAGCTGGGACTTGCTTAACTGTCTCAAGTGAACAGCTTATCAAACAAGAAGATTAACATTGTCAACCCTTAAAATCTTACGTTATCTTGCGGATGCAAAATGGGGGAATCTTTTAATGATAGTATCTATGTTTGACAAATTGTATTTTCCTAACTCAAACAATGTGGGGTTTATTATTCTACACATATTTCTAATGTCTCTCAGATGTTCACATTTCCTCAGGTAGTGGTCAAGGCGGTGTCCGTCACTCTCATCACAGATTCTGCAATTCCGCTGCTCAACTGTTGTTTCCATTCCGAATCTCCATGGATATTTGTATCCAAGATGGATTCTCACTATTACTGATTCTCCCCCGCGTCCACCTCCTCTTCGGCCATAATGACTGGGATTGCCAGCAGGTTTGTTCTTCTATCCTCCTTTCCTCAGTTACCTTGTCACGGTGATGTTGCCTGATAATACCTCTAATTTGTAGCAGAGTCTTGGGTATGAAGTATTCAATATGGTCACGTTCAGCGCCTTCAGCAGCCAGCTCTTTCATTCCCACATATTCCAACATGGGAGGGGATCCACAGAAACTTGACGACTCTTCCCTGGCTGGTTAGTACTCTCACAACTCTCTTGATTTGCCAAATATATATACTGTATATAAATTGTAGCAGGTACTAAACTATAAGGACAGTATCTACTACCAAATAAACAACACCCAATTACAATTGCGAGCAGAAGAAAGGGGAAATGTCTGCAGTCCAACACATAGATAACATACCAAATTCTAATTGTGACACATAATAGTAAGAAAATATCTACAATTGAAGGCATTTTCTTTCAAATCGGCTACTATACACCTCACTGTGCACACATTACACTACATTATTCACTAATCTCTCCAGATCTCACGCTATCTGTGGCTGCTGTTCTGCGACCTACAAAGAACTGAGTTTATTATGGGTGAATAATTACTCAACATAAAACACCGATTAGAACCATAATGAAATCCAACTCTGTCCATCCCTTTATCTTTAAACAAACAAGCACAAAAAGCTTAGTGCTGAAACATCAGGCCAGACACAAGGCGCCAAACTGGAGAGGAAATCCTTCAAGAATCTGACAGAGAGAAAGTTCCGAGGGGTTGATATCACACCAAACCTGTCTCCCTAAACCCACATCAGACCGATATCATCAGCCGCGTATGATAGGTTAGTCAACACAAAACCTGCTTTCAGAAACCTGAATAAGGAATCACTGAGGACCAGGCACGGCACACACGTGTCAGGCCAATTCTGAAATATTGGGCGCCAGCGTGGAGTTCTTATCTTATCAAACTGTGCCGGAGAAGGTCCAGACTCATGTCACCAGACGTGTTTCAGAGCTGAGAGGTACGAGTTATCAGGAAATATTATGGAAAGTAAACTTCGCGTCACTGGACGACAGAAGAGTCAGGGGAGATATGACTATTAATTTAAATAACACTAATTCTCATGAAAACAGATACGACGAGCAATGACAGATTGTTTGGACTTGGTAGTAAAGGAGCGAGGAAGAGGACATGTGGCAACTGAGTACCCAAATGTGCCACAATCTTCATAAATAATTTTTCTAGTGTCAGCGGAGTGAGCACAGGGAAAGAACATATATACCCCGCGCTTCGCTTCGACCTGGGTTCGTATCCTGGCCGGGGAGGATTGACTGGGCGCCAATCCTTAACTGTACGCCTCTGTTCACCCAGCAGTGAATGGGTACCTGGTTGTTAAACAATTTGGCGGGACGTATTACAGTGAAAATTAAGATTAAGGACCTGCCCGAAACGCTATGCGTACTAGTGGCTTTACAAAAAATGTAAAAACTCTTGTATATATGAATAAAATAAAATAAAATAAAAATAAAATATGAGGCTATATGGTGGAGAAAGACTAAAAACGGTTTCAACTGGCCGTGGTACACCAGTTAGAGATCAAACTCAACCCCATCAAGCATAATTACACGAAAAAAACATTAGATAAGGATAAACACAGGAGTTAGTACTCCATTATGTTAGTACTCCATCATACAACCACACTTGAGAACAAAACGCATGAATCATCTATACAAATATTTACCTGAATTTACCTGAGGGGCCACTAATACTAGTGGCCTTGACGAGGACAGGAACCCTGTGGGTTGTCAAAGGTCTCCCCCCCCCCTCCATTTGCCCTGATGATCTTTTCCAGTTGTATTATAAAACCCAATAGAATTTTGACATTTACGGCTTCGGCGGGTAGGCGGTTCCACGGGTTTATAACCTTATAGGTGAAAAAACATCTCTTCTCAGTCCCATGAACAACACGTGCTGAGCAGAACATGTCCCGTTTACAAAATACAACACAGGTGTGCCATCTGTGGTAGTATAACATGACATGTGTGCCATCTGTGGTAGTATAACATGACAGGTGTGCCATCTGTGATAGTATAACATGACAGGTGTGCCATCTGTGGTAGTATAACATGACAGGTGTGCCATCTGTGGTAGTATAACATGACAGGTGTGCCATCTGTGGTAGTATAACATGACAGGTGTTCCATCTGTGGTAGTATAACATGACAGGTGTGCCATCTGTGGTAGTATAACATGACAGGTGTTCCATCTGTGGTAGTATAACATGACAGGTGTGCCATCTGTGGTAGTATAACATGACAGTGTGCCATCTGTGGGAGTATAACATGACAGGTGTGCCATCTGTGGTAGTATAACATGACAGTGTGCCATCTGTGTGGAGTATAAATGACAGGTGTGCCATCTGTGGGAGTATAACATGACAGGTGTGCCATCTGTGGGAGTATAACATGACAGGTGTGCCATCTGTGGTAGTATAACATGACAGGTGTGCCATCTGTGGGGTATAAAAGGACAGGTGTGCCATCTGTGGGAGTATAACAGGACAGGTGTGCCATCTGTGGTAGTATAACATGACAGGTGTGCCATCTGTGGTAGTATAAAATGACAGGTGCCATCTGGGAGTAAACATGACAGTGTGCCATCTGTGGGAGTATAACATGACAGGTGTGCATCTGTGGGAGTATAACATGAAGGTGTGCCATCTGTGGTAGTATAACAAGACAGGTGTGCATCTGTGGGAGTATAACAGGACAGGTGTGCCATCTGTGGAAGTATAACGCGACAGGTGTATAACATTTTATAAAAAAAAAAGTTTATATCGAAAATATGCAATTACTGAAAACGGCGATGGGTCAATTTTACCCAAACCCCCCCCCTGCAGTCTTCCCTATGGCACCCTTCCCTGTGAACCTTCCCTAGCACCCTTTTCTGTGGCACCCTTTTCTGTGGCACCCTTTTCTGTGGCACCCTTTTCTGTGGCACCCTTTTCTGTGGCACCCTTCCCTGTGGCACCCTTTTCTGTGGCACCTTTTCTGTGGCACCCTTTCTGTGGCACCCTTTTCTGTGGCACACTTTTCTGTGGCACTGGGAAGGGTGCCATGGAAGCTGGGTGTGGGCATCGTTAAGCATCACACAACATCTCTAGACACCATATTTCATGTTGTCTAGATCAGCTCCATACAGCACATAAATAAAATAAATAAATATTTAATTTATTTAATAAATAAAACAATGTTGACCTTCGATCTATTGGTATCTACCACTATAGACCTTTGACCCTTTATTCACCTACCACTCACACTATTTTTATGTATTTTATTTATATATACAAGAGTTGTTACATTCTTGTACAGCCACCAGTATGCGTAGCGTTGCTGTTGAGATTTTACTGTTGAGTTAAACAGAGGCTACAGTTAAGGATTGGCGCCCAGTCAATCCTCCCCGGCCAGGATACGAACCCAGGACAATGCGCTCGCGAAATGACAGGCGAGCGTCTTAATCACTACACTAGGGAGACTGTAATTGATGATGATTGATAATTGATGATGTAATTGATGATGGGAGACTGATGATTGCTCACAAATTTCCTTATCATTTTCTGAATGGTCTCCTTCATATTGCATATTCTGTCCAACCACTTGGACTGGACGGTAGAACGACGGTCTTCATGCAGGTCGGCGTTCAATTCCCGACCGTTCTCTAGCCTTCTTGCTTCCTTCTCCAACCATTCCTTTCCCCGTCCCATCCCAAACCCTTATCCTGACCCCTTCCAGGGCTACATAGTCAAAATGGCTTAGCGCTTATATCTCGCACATTTGATGGCGTTACATAGCCTCCCGACTTGATGCTATCTTTTGATAATTACTTTATCCGATAATTTCTGTCTACTCTCCATCATTGTCAAGATTAGCACTGATAATGTTGTCATTATCTTTATAAGATACTTGTACAATATTAAAAAGTATCTCTGGGCAAATGCCTCCCTATTCTAAATTGAAAAATTAAGCAATAATAATAAGCAATATTTGGCTAATAATAATACACTACATAATTAATTATATATTTACTATCCCAGAAGGGCCTAATATTACAGCTACACAAAGACCAAGAGAAGGCATCTATACAGTTACTTGAAGATGAAACTGTAATAATCAAGCTACATTATGATGAACCCATTATGTGAATATGTACGACGACGATGAACATTTCTCCCAGACTTGAAGACCTCTATCTTGGAGATTATATTCTCCAGCATTGTTTAACCTAATTATATCATGATTTTTTTAAATATATAGTTTTAATTAAGAAAAAAATTGATTTTCCTTGGCAAAGAATAATATTTAGAGGCCATGTATTGAATATTGCAGTGGACTGCTTATCCAAATTAGGCCTCAAGTAATGCTTTAAAGTGTACCATTTTTCCATCAGATGGTATATGTGTACGCGCACACTATAATCACAATCTATTCTTTCCTTATGTAATTTCAGAGAAACATTCATGTAGCAACTGTGACTACTTTTCTTAAAATGTACCAAAATACATGTACAGTATAGAGGACATTCATAATACAGTTATAGTAAAAGATATTTACTTTACATGTACACTTAAACATCTGATGACATTCCTCCTGAATTATTTACAAAGGTATGAATATTCACCAGAAGTAGTTTGAGATGTTAACAAAAGATGATAGTTAATTTCAATTACTATACAGTACATTATTTATTAAACAAACCTCCGATTGTGTTAAATATTGAAGTTCTACACAACATGACTAGCCAGAAATATGGCCAAAAAAGAACATTCTTACTCCATCCAGTAAAAGCGTGCACCATATCGTGCAGGACCACGAGGAGGTTCATCAGGCAGATCTAGTGGAGTATCGGGGAATACGATGGGCTCCTCTGGTTTTGGTTTAGGTCTGGAAGATAATAATCCGAAATCTTAACATGGACAGTTCAATCTGAATTTATTCTTAAATAAAAGTTCATCTATCTTTTTTTTTTTTTTATCTGGGGCTGGTCAAATACAAAATAACATATTCCAGTTCATCCTCAGCTTTTAAAATAATAGCTACTGACCATACATCAGCTACCATATTGAAAAATAAACAGAGCTATACTGAAAAATCTTTTACAGAAGTAATGGTTTATTATTGACTATGCTCAATAGACAATTTGTCATGCAAGGTCCTCGATCAATTTTCTTTCCAACAAAAACTATTAAGATACCGATATTAAAATCAGTTAATATATTTTTTGCTCTTCAGCCCATGTTAAGGTTTTATTTATGGCAAGTCAATCCTGCAGTATGATATTGCATTTCCCCCACATGACAGGCAACTTACTGAAGTTTGGTTATTACTTGGTACCCATTCACCAAAAAATTGAACAGAAAAGTAGTGATATGTTCTCTAAGAGTATACTGTGCAACCTTAACCCTTCCACTATGCATATATGATTTATACTTCATGACCATATTTCTTCATCAAAAGAATAAACAAAAGCAGACAGGTTTTGTCTGTCTCTTCAAAGTCTCATCAAAGACTCACTTGGATGTGTTTCTCTATATAACAAAACCTGCATAAACAGGTAAACTGCTATACAGTATTTACAAGTGACTTGTCAATGACAAATGTTGGAAACTTGAAAATTCTAAGAGCTTTAAATACAGTTCTGTATTCTACAAAATAACTTCTCCCAACAATTACAACTAATTCTGCATCAAGGACAGACTCTCACTAACAAATTAGTAAATAGTACAATACAGGTATAAAGTTAGTTATCAATAGCCGATTGACTTAATTTTAACAAATTCAATAATATAGCTCAAGTACACTACTGTGCAATCTCGATGGCACTGTGATTAGAAGAATGTGATTAAGAGTCATATTAGGAGTTACCATTCATGCCCTAATATTTCCCTACTCTTTCTATGGGCTAATTTCACGGAGTGAAACTTTAATTTTAATCAATTATATGGCAGACAAATACCAAAAGAACCTGTCTCAAAACCTCATTTTCAAAAGGAATGTGTGATAAATATTATGTCTCACCTTTTGGAATCTACAATCTTGGGTCTGCAGAAATAAGCCAAAATCGGGACGCTCCACGTTCAAGTTGTCGAGGACACACTTATCAAAGATGGCCTGAGTAGTTCGGCAACTGTGGATGCAGGATGCACGATGAATATTTTCTAAAAATAATAAGAAATATGGCTGCCTGTAGAGTTAATACTGTATCTGAAAAAAAACAAAAGATACTGTATATTAGACATAAGAAGGGAAGTTTAAAGGTGATAAGTTGGGCATTTGATTTAGTGGTTCGGTGGGTAGTTGTGGGGGTTGTCGATAGGGTTAGTGGCTGGAGAATACTGTTGTGTATTTTGTCTCTTTCTATCATTCTGATAAATATTTTCCTTGGTTAGAGTGATTTAGTGTCCTCTACTCTGTGCCTTTATGAGGGGGACCATGTTTTGGCCTTTGGTCTCTCGTAGGCAAAGACTCGCAAGGGTTTACTGCAATTTGATGTGAGGAGCTATTCCAGGACATCTAGATTAGATTATACCTAGATTGGCTAGCAACAGAGAACCATCTTGGATATACCAGAAAGAGGCATTTCATTACATTTAATGCCATTTTGTCAATAAAAAATAGGAAATTCTACAAACAAATAACTTTCACTCTTGCACCTTCAAACAGCCAACAGCCCAGAATTGCACATCTCATGTGTACTGGCACCAGAGATCAAAGAAAAAAAGTATATACACAAATACTGACCGACGATACTCTAAATCTTGTGAAGACTTGTCAAGGCAGTTAGCATATTGGTTGAATTCTTCCAAGCAAGTCTTCTTAATTTTTTCTAAAAATGCCAAGGAACAAGCAGTTACCTCCTTCCCTTCATTAATACACTTGCGGGGATCCTTCTCTCTTTGCGACAGAGCATGAACTCCTGCAAACGAAAAACTCCAAATAAAAAGATCATTGCAATATTTTCAAAGACTTTTTTTTATGTCCTATAAAAAAATGACAAAACTCATACTCCCCATATTCAGTAAAAGTGTTTATAATTATTATACTGTACAGTATTTTATTATACAGTAGTGGCAAAGTTCTAGTTTTAAAATGTTTATTTTTTTCATACTGAAATTTCACATAGGTTTCTTGTAAAACTTCAGTGTGTGTTGGAGAAGGCATTTTATTTTTTACTAGTGTCAAAGACAGACAACAATGATGGTCATAACTGAAGTAAGTGAAACATTTCTCTTTAATTTTTTTAAATAAATAACCAGAGCACTAAAATAGCTTTAAACTAGGTGATGTTTGCACCATTGAAACCATTAAAAATATGCATAATAGTACCTCTTACACAACCATTTGTTACATAATTAAAAACAAAAAAGATGCGAGTAGCACTTAAAATAAAAGGGGGGGGGGATAAATAAAGTAAAATTGTGGTTCTGTAGATTGGAATTTGACAATGTGTGTGTCAATGTGGAATAAAATCTAGAACTGTTTACCCCAAACAACTGTTGTATGAAAGTCACCAATATCAAGAAATTAAAATGTCAAAATGCAAAATGAAAACAAACAATACAATTTTCTTTTTTTAAACAGGGAAAGTGGGCATTTGTCTTGGATTCAGGGTTGATTGCCATACCAGGAATGCTTGAAGACCATTGGGTTAACAACACTGCAAACCAGACATGATACAGCTGATCTCATAGAAACTTAAAATAATGAACAAGTTGGAGGATATTAATCCAAGTCCAATTCTTCAAAAGGTCAAATGTAACAAACAAGGAGGAACAGAGTCAAGCTTAACAAGCTACAATGTAGGACAAGAAACATTAGATGCTCTTTTCACCCACAGGGTATAAACCCATGGAACTGCCTACCTGCCAAAGCAGTAAATGCCAAAACCCTGCTACAATTTAAAATCAATTAGATAAAATCATCAGGACAAATGGGGGACCTTTCATCAGCCGCCAGTCCCCTGCCCTTCTTGAGGCCACTAGAGAGATGGTGTCTCTTAAGTAAATTTACATACATTCTTAAAAGAATTCCCTAGTACATACTGTATTTGAATACAGTATTTATTTACACTTGCCATCCTTTCAATATTATTCCTCAACACTATAATACCATAATTGACACACTGGTCCATAGTCCAAATAGCCAACTACAAGCTTGTCCAATTCTAATTTTGTGGTATAAATTTCAAATAAATACAAATTAAATTTGTATTTGTGTCTATCCTGCCTTGCAGAAGAAACCAGGTACAATACCAGCACTCTGCTCTATGGTGAATATGCAGGCAATTTATCAATGAATTTGTACACAGGAGATTGCCTTAGTGGTAAGTTATAGCTTTCCTGATGATACGCAGAGTTACAATGTACTATTTCAAAAACATGGGCAAAAACAAGGGACGACGACATTTCGATCCGTCCTGGACCATTCTCAAGATCGACTCGAGAATAGGTCCAGGACGGACCGAACGTCGTCGCCCCTTCACTTTCTAGTGTGGTGTGGTCTGGTCAACATATTTCAGCGACGTTATGTGACTCTTCGTCTGCAACTATAGCCTATGTTTACCCAACAGTAAATTGGGTACCTTGGTTGTTATACGATTTGGCGAGGTCGTTTTCCGGGGAATAATAGGATTAGGACCTGCCAGAAATGCTATGCGTGCTAGTGGCTGTACTAGAATGTTAAAACTCTTGTATATAAAAAAATAAATAATAAATAAATATGGAAACCAACACTTGTCTGTGCGTACGGTGGCAAGATCAGTAGCCGGGTCATTGCCGATAACGAGTGGAATAACTCACATTATTTTGAGTCTCACAGACACTACCCAGGTGGAAAGCAGCGGCCTTAAGTGCAGGTGTGATGACGTTTATCTCCTCAACCGTCAGCTCCTCCTCCGTGGGCAGATCAAAGTCCTTGGTGAACATTTTGGGGGACGACGAGCACGGCTCCAGCTGATCACAACAACAACAGCCGCCGCCTCGCCACCTATGAGAAGCCGCCACGGACAAACCCATTCTATTACTCTCTAAAATTAGACAAAAATAATGTAATTTTTAGTACAGATGTGGGGTGCATAATAAATGAATACATAATAATATTAATGCTAATTTTCCTAGAAGTCAATCCTTGTTTAAAAAAATAAATGTCACGGAGATTTGGAATAATACACTTTAATTATTTGATTACCTTTTAATTTTTGTATTTAAAATTTTGCCCCCGAGGGGTGAGTTTATTAGGCAGCGTTACTCATCCTATGAGAGGACATACAGTACCGCCAAAGCTGTATGTACAGCACTCCCCAATAGGAAGAATACCCGCTGGGTTGTTCATCCTGTCACTTGTACTCAGACACAGCTGGACTTTGCTTAACTGTCTCAAGTGAACAGCTTAGTCAAACAAGAAGATTAACATTGTCAACCCTTAAAATCTTATGTTATTTTGCGGATGCAAAATGGGGGAATCTTTTAATGATAGTATCTATGTTTGACAAATTGTATTTTCCTAACTCAAACAATGTGGGGTTTATTATTCTACACATATTCTAATGTCTCTCAGATGTTCACATTTCCTCAGGTAGTGGTCAAGGCGTGTCCGTCACTCTCATCACAGATTCTGCAATTCCGCTGCTCAACTGTTGTTTCCATTCCGAATCTCCATGGATATTTGTATCCAAGATGGATTCTCACTATTACTGATTCTCCCCCCGCGTCCACCTCCTCTTCGGCCATAATGACTGGGATTGCCAGCAGGTTTGTTCTTCTATCTTCCTTTCCTCAGTTACCTTGTCACGGTGATGTTGCCTGATAATACCTCTAATTTGTAGCAGAGTCTTGGGTATGAAGTATCCAATGTGGTCACGTCAGCGCCTTCAGCAGCCAGCTCTTTCATTCCCATACCTATTCCAACATGGGAGGGGATCCACAGAAACTTGACGACTCTTCCCTGGCTGGTTAGTACTCTCACAACTCTCTTGATTTGCCAAATATATATACTGTATATAAATTGTAGCAGGTACTAAACTATAAGGACAGTATCTACTACCAAATAAACAACACCCAATTACAATTGCGAGCAGAAGAAAGGGGAAATGTCTGCAGTCCAACACATAGATAACATACCAAATTCTAATTGTGACACATAATAGTAAGAAAATATCTACAATTGAAGGCATTTTCTTTCAAATCGGCTACTATACACCTCACTGTGCACACATTACACTACATATTCACTAATCTCTCCAGATCTCACGCTATCTGTGGCTGCTGTTCTGCGACCCACAAAGAACTGAGTTTATTATGGGTCAATAATTACTCAACATAAAACACCGATTAGAACCATAATGAAATCCAACTCTGTCCATCCCTTATTTAAATCTTTAAACAAACAAGCCCAAAAAGCTTGGTGCTGAAACATCAGGCCAGACACAAGGCTGCCAACTAGGAGAGGAATCCTTCAAGAATTCTGGAAGAGAGAAAGTTCCGACAGGGTTTGATTGATATCACACAAACTGTCTCCCCTAAACCACACATCAGACCATCATCATCAGCCGCCGTTATGATAGGTTAGTCAACACAAAACTGCTTTCAGAAACCTTGAATAAGGAAATCACTGATGACCAGGCACGGCACACACGTGTCAGGCCAATTCTGAAAATATTGGGCGCCAGCGTGGAGTTCTTATCTTTATCCATACTGTAAGCGGCAGAAGGGTCCAGGCTCATGTCACCAGAGTGTTCCAGCCAGCTGGGAGGTACGAGATTATCAGGAAATATTATGGAAAGTAAGACTTCGCGTCACTGGACGACAGAAGAGTCAGGGGAGATATGACTATTAATTTAAATAACACTAATTCTCATGAAAACAGATACGACGAGCAATGACAGATTGTTTGGACTGTAGTAAAGGACGGCGAGGAAGAGGACATGTGGCAAACTGAGTACCAAATGTGCCACAAATCTTCAAAATATTTCTAGTGTCAGCGGATGTGAGCACAGGGAAAGAACATATATACCCCGCGCTTCGCTTCGACCTGTTTCGTATCCTGGCCGCTGAGGAAAATGATGAAAGATTCCAATCCAAAGCCAGACAACACAACCGCACTACAGAGAGGGTTAAAGTTAGAGAAAATGGCTAAAGAGGAAATAACTCCCAATAATAAAGACAAGGTGGTAAAGAAACCCAGTCATCCATCTAAAGAAGTTGAATTGAAGATTATTAAGATGGAGCTCAAAAGAGAAACACAAGATACAGAAAAGACAAGTAAACACAGAAATGAGAGAAAATACAGAGAATATGAAGGGAAAAAATCTAAGAATGATCCTAAACGATGTGATGAGAAATCAGAAGTGAAGCTTGGTTTAGACAGCTATGGTGAGAAATATCAATCAGAGTACACTAAAAAATCTGCAGATAAGAATGATGTGCTCAAGAATCATTCACAAAAACACAGTAACCATTCCCAGAGTTCCTGTTACAATAGCAAGTCGAAAGTCAGCAAAGAGAATATGATGATGAATATGATAGCTATAGTCAAGGATCTGTGAAAGTTCAAAAGTCACAAAGTAAGATGCCAGCTATTCCTTGGGTTCAAGAAAACCTTAGAGTTCGCTTGATAAGTAAAAGTTATAAAGGAGGAAGATACCACAAAGAAAAGGTAAGTCACTCATTAAGAATGTTGGTGTAATTTGTTATTGTCCCTCCTCTTCTCCAGAGTTTAAATTCAGTACTTGTGTGACAATCAGTTGGTTTACTTTCATTTACATGTAACACTATGGGACAGACAATTGTTGGCATCCGTCTTTAAAAATCTTCCATTTGTTTCATAGTATTAATTAATAATCCACTCTCTTATTAATAAGAGTAAATATACTCATCAAATTTTTATTACATACATTTAAATACCCAAGATAAAGAATGTCTAATCACTGTTATTGTAAATTAACTCTAATGGGTAATACAATATCATACCTGCTTGATGGGGTTCTGAGAGTTTGGTCCACTAGGCTGTTGCTTGGAGCGGCCCGCAGGCCCACATATCCACCACAGCCCGGTTGGTCCGGCACCCCCTTGGAGGAAACAATCTAGTTTCCTCTTGAAGATGTACAAGGTTGTTCCGGCAATATTTCTTATGCTCGCTGGGAGGGTGTTGAACAACCGTGGACCCCTGATGTTTATACAGCGTTCTCTGATTGTGCCTATGACATCCCTGCTCGTCACTGGTTCTATTCTGCATTTTTTTTCCATATCGTTCACTCCAGTATAGTCTTACTTTACTGTGTAGATTTGATACTTAGCCCTCCAGTATCTTCCAAGTGTATATTATTTGATCTCTCTCCTCTTCTTTCTAGTGAGTACATTTGGAGAGCTTTGAGACAATCCCAATAATTCAGGTGCATTATCGCGTGCCTTATATGTTCTCTGTATTCCCTCTATTTCAGCATAATTATAAAATGTTTATCTTTTGTTTTTACTATACAGTACTGTATATTCTAAATGATGTATTCATTTAACTTCTTGTCAAATTAGCAAAGTACATGCTTTCAGCCAGTCTACTTATATTTTATGTTTATTTGGTTAGTAATTATCTTATATGTAATGTCATTCACATTAGGTTATTGTGCAAAATGTGGAAACTGCTGAAAGCTGTGAATGCATAACTGAAGAAGGGAAAATGTTGAGGCAAGTCCACCCTGCTTGGCTGGAAACTGTCATACCCAAAGTTCATCCCCAGATCGTTATGGTTGTGAGGGGACCGCAGAAAGGACAGGTAATATTATATGTAAATTTTTTTAATGAAGTAACTGTTGGGTAAATGTAAGATAATGGTTAATACTGCTTATTTTCTGGTGTTACCCTTGTATATTTAGGATACAGTAAGTTGTGTTTGATATATATAATTTATTTTCCTCTCCATATTCTTCACTCACTGTGGTGCTTTCACTGCACAACTGTAATATTTGTTCCCCTGCTTTGTTTATTTACTCGTGCCCAATTTATTGCTCAACCTCTTTAATATTGTGGTGAAGGCAGGCATTAATGCAGTGACCGACTGCATTAATGTATAATAATATTACTGTATAGTATTACTTTGCTGCTAACGAGGCTATCCTCACTTGTCCCATCTCCCGTAAAGGTATCCCCTATTCAGACTCCTACCCAATAATCCTTGCCCGTTAGAAGACCAACAATCATGCCATTACTGGTACCAAGAGCACACAGTTTGAGTAGTTTGTCCCCAATGGCCTTCCACGTACCACCATAACTGGTGGTGGGAAACTACTCTGGCGAGGTTACGTCTTGGACATACACATTTAACTCGCGGGCACTTCATGGAGCGCTGCCCTGCTCCTTATTGTCCAAACTTCATTGTTCCTCTTATGGCCGTGCACATCCTTGTTGAATGTCTGGACTTCCAGGATGTGTGTGTGTGTCTTGCTTCCTGACAGTCCCTCGATAGAATTCTTAGTGATTTGGATACCTTCGATATCATTCACCTTATGCGCTTTTGTTCTCTTATTGGCATCCTTAGTGATATTTAACGCCCTATGAATATCTAGCACATTTGATGGTGTTACATAGCCTTCCCGACTTGGTGCTATCTTTTGATAATTACTTTATCCGATAATTTCCGTCTACTCTCCATCATTGTCAAGATTAGCACTGATAATGTTGTCATTATCTTTAATAAGATACTTGTACAATATTAAAAAAGTATCTCTGGGCAAATGCCTCCCTATTCTAAATTGAAGAATTAAGCAATACTAAGCAATATTTGGCTAATAATAATACACTAATTAATTATATATTTACTATTCCAGAAGGGCCTAATATTACAGCTACACAAAGACCAAGAGAAGGCATCTATACAGTTACTTGAAGATGAAACTGTAATAATCAAGCTACATTATGATGACATATGTGAATATGTACGACGATGATGAACATTCTCCAGACTTAAAGACCTCCTCTATCTTGGAGATTATATTCTCCAGCATTGTTTAACATAATGTAATTATATCATGATTTTTTTAAATATATAGTTTTAATTAAGAAAAAAAATATTTTCCTTGGCAAAGAATAATATTTAGAGGCCATGTATTGAATATTGCAATGGACTGCTTATCCAAATTAGGCCTTAAGTAATGCTTTAAAGTGTACCGTTTTTCCATCAGATGGTATATGTGTACGCGCACACTATAATCACAATAATCTATTCTTTCCTTATGTAATTTCAGAGAAACATTCATGTAGCAACTGTGACTACTTTTCTTAAAAATGTACCAAAATACATGTACAGTATAGAGGACATTCATAATACAGTTACCGTAAAAGATATTTACTTTACATGTACACTTAAACATCTGATGACATTCCTCCTGAACTATTTACAAAGGTATGAATATTCACCAGAAGTAGTTTGAGATGTTAACAAAAGATGATAGCTAGTTAATTTCAATTACTATACAGTACATTATTTATTAAACAAACCTCTGATTGTGTTAAATATTGAAGTTCTACACAAGATGACTAGCCAGAAATATGGCCAAAAAAGAACATTCTTACTCCATCCAGTAAAAGCGTGCACCATATCGTGCAGGACCACGAGGAGGTTCATCAGGCAGATCTAGTGGAGTATCGGGGAATACGATGGGCTCCTCTGGTTTTGGTTTGGGTCTGGAAGATAAAACTAGAAATCTTAACATGGACAGTTCAATCTGAATTTATATTATTTACTGTACAGTACTTTATTCTTAAAAAAAATGATAGATGAACTTTTATTTATCTGGGGCTGGTCAAATACAAAATAACATATTCCAGTACATCCTCAGCTTTTAAAATAACTACAGAGCTATACTGAAAAATCTTTTACAGAAGTAATGGTTTATTATCGACTGCTCAATAGACAATTTGTCATGCAAGGTCCTTGATCAATTTTCTTTCCAACAAAAACTATTAAGATACTGATATTAAAATCAGTTAATATATTTCTGGCTCTTCAGCCCATGTTAAGGTTTTATTTATGGCAAGTCAATCCTGCTGTATGGTATTGCATTTCCCCACATGACAGGCAACTTACTGAAGTTTGGTTATGACATGGTACCCATTCACCAAAAAATTGAACAGAAAAGTAGTGATATGTTCTCTAAGAGTATACTGTGCAACCTTAACCCTTCCACTATGCATATATGATTTATACTTCATGACCATATTTCTTCATCAAAAGAATAAACAAAAGCAGACAGGTTTTGTCTGTCTCTTCAAAGTCTCATCAAAGACTCACTTGGATGTGTTTCTCTATATAACAAAACCTGCATAAACAGGTAAACTGCTATACAGTATTTACAAGTGAATTGTCAATGACAAATGTTGGAAATTTGAAAATTCTAAAAGCATTTAAATACAGTTCTGTATTCTACAAAATAACTTCTCCACACAATTACAACTAATTCTGCATCAAGGACAGACTCTTCACTAACAAATTAGTAAATAGTACAATACAGGTATAAAGTTAGTTATCAATAGCCGATTGACTTAATTTTAACAAATTCAATAATATAGCTCAAGTACACTACTGTGCAATCTCGATGGCACTGTGATTAGAAGAATGTGATTAAGAGTCATATTAGGAGTTACCATTCATGCCCTAATATTTCCCTACTCTTTCTATGGGCTAATTTCATGGAGTGAAAGTTTAATTTTAATCAATTATATGGCAGACAAATACCAAAAGAACCTGTCTCAAAACCTCATTTTCAAAAGGAATGTGTGATAAATATTATGTCTCACCTTTTGGAATCTACAATCTTGGGTCTGCAGAAATAGCCAAAATCGGGACGCTCCACGTTCAAATTGTCGAGGACACACTTATCAAAGATGGCCTGAGTAGTTCGGCAACTGTGGATGCAGGATGCACGATGAATATTTTCTAAAAATAATAAGAAATATGGCTGCCTGTAGAGTTAATACTGTATCTGAAAAAAACAAAAAGATACTGTATATGTAGACATAAGAAGGGAGAGTTTAAAGGTGACAAGTTGGGCATTTGATTTAGTGGTTCGGTGGGTAGTGTGGCTGTGGGGGTTGTCGAATAGGGTTAGTGGCTGGAGGATACTGTTGTGTATTTTGTCTCTTTCTATCATTCTGATAAATATTTCCTTGGTTAGAGTGATTTAGTGTCCTCTACTCTGTGCCTTTATGAGGGGGACCATGTTTTGGCCTTTGGTCTCTCGTAGGCAAAGACTCGCAAGGGCTTACTGCAATTTGATGTGAGGAGCTATTCCAGACATCTAGATTAGATTATACCTAGATTGGCTAGCAACAGAGAACCATCTTGGATATACCAGAAAGAGGCATTTCATTACATTTAATGCCATTTTTGTCAATAAAAAATAGGAAATTCTACAAACAAATAACTTTCACTCTTGCACCTTCAAACAGCCAACAGCCCAGAATTGCACATCTCATGTGTACTGGCACAAGAGATCAAAGAAAAAAAAGTATATACACAAATACTGACCGACGATACTCTAAATCTTGTGAAGACTTGTCAAGGCAGTTAGCATATTGGTTGAATTCTTCCAAGCAAGTCTTCTTAATTTTTCTAAAAAATGCCAAGGAACAAGCAGTTACCTCCTTCCCTTCATTAATACACTTGCGGGGATCCTTCTCTTCTTTGCGACAGAGCATGAACTCCTGCAAACGAAAAATCTCCAGAATAAAAGATCATTGCAATATTTTCAAAGACTTTTTTTATGTCCTATAAAAAAATGACAAAACTCATACTCCCCATATTCAGTAAAAGTGTTTATAATTATTATACTGTACAGTATTTTATTATACAGTAGTGGCAAAGTTCTAGTTTTAAAATGTTTATTTTTTTTCATACTGAAATTTCACATAGGTTTCTTGTAAAACTTCAGTGTGTGTTGGAGAAGGCATTTATTTTTTACTAGTGTCAAAGACAGACAACAATGATGGTCATAACTGAAGTAAGTGAAACATTTCTCTTAAATTTTTTAAATAAATAACCAGAGCACTAAAATAGCTTTAGACTAGGTGAGGTTTGCACCATTGAAAGCCATTAAAAATTATGCATAATAGTACCTCTTACACAACCATTTGTTTACATTAATTAAAAAAAAAAAAAGATGCGAGTAGCACTTAAATAAAAGGGGAGGGGGATAAATAAAGTAAAATTGTGGTTCTGNACGTTGAAGCAAATGATGGGGGAATGCAATTAAGAGTTCAAGAGCAAACACCAAAGAGTCCTCAGGGTGATGAAAATGTTATGAATAGATCTAAGCAATCTCCTAATGTTTTTATGCTGCAGGGAATCTTAAAGGTAATTATACAGATGGTGTTAAGTTTATGAGAACACCAGAAACTTCATCTCCTGATTCTAATAATCCTAAGAATGTCGATTCTGCTAATATAAGGAAGATGCTTCAGCTTCCAGAACCAGTGCAAGACTCAAAAGCTGATTATACTGATGTTCGTGGTGTCCGGAAACTAATGAAGACTCCTAAAGCAGCTGGTTCAATTGATAATGCAGATGCTCACATAATTGCAATTAGAAGGATTCTTCGCACTCCAAAGTCAGTGTCTGATAGCCCTAAAGCTGATTATTCGAAGGTTGCTGGTGTAAGGGCACTTTTAAAGACACCTAATACAACTGCTCAAGGCAGTCCAAAAGCTGATTACACAGATGTTAGGGTGTTAAAAAGCTAATGAAAACTCCAAAGGCAGCTGTTCCAGATGATACTGATGAGACTGTTATTGCAATAAAGGAGATACTTTGCACTCCAAAACAAGCACAAGATATCACAAATTCTGACTGTTCAGATGTCAGTTTTAAAAATCAAATAAACACTCCTATAACTACTAATCTAGACCCAAATATAGTATACGGCAATATTGCTGGACTTGACAGATTAAGTATATCTCTAAAGAAGGTATCCAGTGAAATAGATTCTGCACCTGAATGCAGTAATTTTCAAGCCCCTCGGAAACTTTTCAGAACTCCAAGAAGCCCAGAAAGCAAAGAACCAATAGCTAACTATTCTGTGCCTAAAGGGTTAAAGAAACTGCTTGTTACACCCAGACAAAAGAAATGCAGTCCATTCTCAGATTATACAAATGTTGCAGGTATGAAAAACTACTTAGCACACCACGTACTCCTTTTAATTCTCCTGAAGCAGATTATACAAATGTCCGTGGCTTGCGGGCATTAATGAGAACCCCGAAAGTTAAAGATAATTCTCTTGAAATAGATCTTGAAGGATTAACTCAGCTAATGACAACACCTCTTTCAGACCATACTAATATGGTAAAGAAAATTGTAGAACTGGTGCAGCATTCTTCCACTCCTGAGTCTTCAAGAAAACTGCATAGCTCTCTAAAAGTTAGCCCAGCTACAAGTTCTCCTTCTGAAAACATACCACCAGTAGAAGATGTAAATAATCATGCAAAAAATGAAGATGGTACACCTCGTAGATCTCAAAGAAATGCCAGAGCCAAGAAACCAGAGGTTACAGAACCAGTAAGGCGTGGACGATCTCGAAAGGGTGGAAAGAACGAGACCATATTTCAAAGCCATGCAGTAGAGTTCACACTGGAGGAGATTGAATCGTCGCCTGTTGTACCAGAACGTAGTTTACGGTCTAGAAGAAAAGTTAATACAGTTGATAAGCAAGTGTTAACTAAGAAAAATCCAGGAAGGGTAAAATGACATCTGAAGAGGAAATCCACAATTCCAGCATAGAAAGCAAATCTCATGAAATAAGTCCTTTGGTTGTGGAAAATATAGTTGATGCCAAGTCATTGGAAGCAATAGATAGAGCAGGAAACACACAAGAAAGACAAACTATATCTTCCTCAGAAATTAATAATACTTCTGGGAAAGTGAGCCCTTGTACTTCAACTACATTACCAGTCAGACATAGACGTAACCAAAAGAAAGCTGAATTGGAGGTACCTATAGCATCTCAGAGTAAAAGAAGAAAAACAAAAATTGAAGTGACAGAAGAATTTTCCCAAACATCTTCACCAGTTTTGGAAAATTCTGTAAGCAGTATGTCATCAGGTAAAACAAAAGCAGATAACTGTGAATCTACACCAGTACGAAGAGGCCGTGGACGAAAGAATGTCAAAGAAACTGGAAATTCTAGTTCAAATAGTACTAGTAATTCCAAATATACTGATGAGCTGAAAATTAATCCAGTGGCCAGTGTGGAAAATATTGATCTAACACCCTCCAGAACTAGAAAAACTAGAGCACAGCTCTTACTTAATGCTGTACAAGACAAGTCAGAAGTGTGCTGCGAAATCCGAGAAGATGGAGTATCCACGATGAAACAAGAAGAGTTTTGTAACAAAGAAGACACACAAACAAGCACACCAGTTCGTAGAGGCCGTGGTAGAAAAAAGGCTTTAGAAACTGAGGACTCGAGTACAAGTAGTTCTAGTAAAGCAACTCATTCCAAACATATTAATGAGGTGAAAATAAATTCAGTGGGTAGTGCAGAAAATATTGATCTTACACCCTCAAGAATTAGAACTAGAAAACTAGAGCACAACAGACTGAAGTTCAAGAAGCAGCAGCCCCCAAGACAAGTAGAAGAGGTAGACTTCAAAAAAAGGAGGAAAATGAAATTGAACAACCAATGGCAAAGGTGGGAAAAAACGTTATTAAAAAGACAGTCACTGTGGAAGATGTAAATGAAAATACATTTGAAGAACAGGCAATTCGAATTACTCGCCGTGGGCGTACTCGTGTCGAAGATAATCCAGAGGAATCTGTACCAGCAACAAGAAGGAAAAAGGGTAATGTCAAATTTGAAAGCAAAGTTGAAGAACAAAATTTGAATTCCAAGATATTTCCTGAATCCAAAAAGAATGAGAGTAAATCAAAGAAAAGGGAAGTCGAACCTGAAGTGATCGCACCCAAAACAAGAAGTACGCGAAACAAGAAAGAAAGCAAAGTTTCAGTAGACAAGCCTTCTCAGAAACGAAAAGCAGATTCAGCAGTGGAAGAGTAAGTGTGTTTCAATATTTTTAAAGTCCCATTGTTGTGATTATTTTATGTGAACCATATTTAGAGGAAAATAGGGAGTAGTGGTGTGTTTACATTGTAAGATAATTAAGAAATCTATAGATATGTGGCCATAGTGAGTTAATCTCAACATGAAATGAAAGTTAGTAAAAGTTATTTGAGGAAAACAGAGGTAGGTCAAGCTAGAGAGGTACTGTACATTTCCA
This sequence comes from Procambarus virginalis, assembly GCA_020271785.1. Classification (NCBI taxonomy): domain Eukaryota; kingdom Metazoa; phylum Arthropoda; class Malacostraca; order Decapoda; family Cambaridae; genus Procambarus; species Procambarus virginalis. Next base: position 13,187,102 of record WNGS01005451.1, read on the forward strand.
TAATTGGTAGGAACTCATGAGAAGCACTTCACACCTAGTCTTGAAATGTTATGCTGCTGTAAATTATTTGCTAGTGTGTGAAAAGTAGTGTAATTACCCAAGTGTAGTTATAGGATGAGAGGTATGCTCGTGGTGTCCCATCTTCCCAGTACTCTTTCCATATAACACTTTGAAACTACTGACAGTTTAGCCTCCACCTCACTTAGCTTGTTCCGTCCGTCTACCACTACTTGCAAAAGAAAACATTCCGATGTTTTATTGGCGCCTTTCTTTAGTTTGAATCTGTGTTCACTTGTTCGTGGTGTTGCTGGTTTAAGGAATTCCTCCTTGTCAATTTGGTCCGTTCTTATTAGAATTTTGTATGTGATGATCATATCACCTATCACCATATAAAATAATTGCAACCAGGAGTGCTACTGTCCTTATAAGGATCCTGAAGCACAACTGGGGTTTCACACAGTTCCTCCATGTGAGGGGGGGGGGTAATTGGGTTCACGGCCCTTGTGGATTTGTTCATTTGATATATCATGCTATTGTGATTTCTGTGTATTAGAAAGCTGAGAGTGGTAGCCTGTTGGAACAAGTTAAGTAAAAAAGGTGGCTGAAGCCAAAACCTTCAATACTGTAGTTTCAAAGCGTTATATGACGAAGTACGGAGAAGTGTAGCTCTCATCCTGTAATTGCACAATAGGTGTGAGTATACATAGAGTATACATATCTATATATCCTGACACTCCTGTCTCCTACCCAGGACACCCCAACATCCTAAAGAATGGCTTTTGGCCCATATGATGCTGCTGCTGTATATTCCTGCCCAAACTCACTCATATACAGTATATGAGTGAGTTTGGACGGATATAAACAGGAGTTGCTTCATATTGTCTAATACGCATTCTGCAGGCCCTTTAGTTATTATTGATTCATAATAAATACATGGTTTCATTCATGGATACATATAAATGAATGTTTGTATGTATCAGTAAGAACTAAGGAGATTGCAGTAGGTCTACTGGCCCATATGAAGCAACAGCTCCTGTTTATATCTACCCATAATCATTCATACATGGGCTTATTCATCCATACGAGGATAAAACTAGGAGTTGCCTATGCAAGTTGATGCAAGATTGATCCAGTGAGGAGCAGAGGTGCCATAGGCACAATCAGAGAGCACTATAAACATCAGAGGTCCGCGGTTGTTCAACGTCCTCCCAGCGACTATAAGAAATATTGCCGGAACAACCGTGGACATCTTCAAGAGAAGTTCCAGACCAGCCAGGCTGTGGTGGGTATGTGGCCCTGCGGGCCGCTCCAAGCAACAGCCTGGTGGACCAAGCTCTCACAAGTCGAGCCTGGCCTCAGGCCGGGCTTGGGGAGTAGAAGAACTCCCAGAACCCCATCAAGCAGGCCTTGTATGGATCCATAGATCTTCTGCAATCCCCTTAGTCCTCATGTTCTTACTGATATGTATATAGTGTACCTACAGTGGCATGTGGCAGAGGACTCCAATGGTAACTGTATGTGTCTATGCTTGTTTCTTACATTTTTAGTTTGTTGTGTTGAATAACTAGATTACTGTACATGTAATTTACAAAAACAGTACAGTTGTCTGTACTGTTCCCTTTTTCACAAGTACCTAATATGACTTTCTAGCAAAGCTTTTCCAGGATAACATGTCCTATTTCCTTTTGCTTTCATATACCTTTGTACATTAATAGTTCTTGACCTCCAGCTTTTGCGTTAAGATTTAAAGGACACAAAAGGAACCCTCATCTCACCTCTTAGGACAAGTGATGGGTGGCTACCTAGTATTTTGATATTCACAGCTGTTTAATGTCCATCTTATGCTTAGATTGTAGAAATTAAATTTCTCCATAAAGTATCAGATCTTAAAATGTTCACTGTCAACAGGGTGGAAACTACACCAGTCACAAGGTCAAGACGTAACAACACAGAAGAGGAATCATATAAAGAGTAAGTGATTGTATAGTTTTAAATTTGTCAGGAAAGGGAAAAATTGCACACACAAATAAAATGTGTGTAATTACCCAAGTGTAGGTGTTCCATCTTCCCAGCACTTTTTATAACGCTTTGAAATTACTAACAGTTTTGGCCTCCTCCTCCACCTTCTCGCCTAACTTGCTCTAACCGTCTAACACTGTGAAAGTGAATTTTCTTATATTTTTTGGCAGCTTTGTTTTATTTAAGTTTAAATCTATGACTACTTGTTCTTGAAGTTCCAGGTCTCGAGAATTCTTTCGTATCCATTTTATCGGTTCCTGTTACTATTTTGTACATAATGATCATATCGCCTCTTTTTCTTCTATCTTCTAGTTTTGGCATATTTAATGCCTCTAGTCTCTCCTAGTAGCTCTTGACCTTCAGTTCCTGGGGCCACTTAGTGGCATGTCTTTGCAACTTTTCCAGTTTATTGATGTGCTTAAGATGGGCACCATACAACTGCTGCATTTTCCAGCTTTGGTCTAACAAAAGTCATGAACAATTTCTTAAGTATTTTGCCATCCATGTATTTAAAGGTAATTCTGAAGTTAGAAAGTGTAGCATAGGCTCCTTGCATGATGTTCTTTACGTGGTCGTCAGATGATAGTTTTCTATCTAGAACCACTCCTAGATCTTTCTTTACTCCTAGATCCTAGAATTCTTTAAAAGTTTCTCACATAATTTACAGGCTGTGTGGGGTCTATGTTCTCCTATTCCACATCATGGCATTTATTCACAATAAATTCCATTTGCCAAGTGGTGCTCCATACACTTATTTTGTCCAGGTCTTCTTGAAGGGCATAACAATCCAATCGTTTATGTAGATAACGAACATTACTGGTATTCTAAGATACCAGAATGATATAAGGTATACTAGACAGACCAGTATAACACTTGCATTATTCTATGCCAGTGTCATAGAATAAGGATGCTTATAAAGCTAATGCACAAGACTATTACTTATTGTACCACTGCATAAGTCTGGAACAGTTTTGTTTGGTATTTATCAACAAAGAAATTGTTTTGAAAGATGACATCAAGAAAATTTAAAATAAATGTAATTTGTATTTTTTTTGGCAAAATTTCTCTTTTGACTCATCAATCTGTGCATTCTTGTAATAAAAGTTTAGTACAGGTATTTGAAGTGTTATCTTATTATGTAAAATAAGAATACATCAGACAGGTAATTAATTTTACATTTTTCAGGATAACAAGAAGAACCCGAGCTCGCAAGTAAATGCCCACATGATAGTACAATGCTCATATTTGAAGTACCTGGCTCCTTATCTATTTGTGTTAGCCATTTTGGATTCATGTGTATGAATTCCACTTTCTATACTTTATACACTTGTATATCTACCATATTTTTATTGTGGACCTAATAGTTTTTCTTATAAGTAGGGCTTGAATGTTAAGAATAAATAGTTTTAGTGAAATATAGGTGAACAAATGTTGTCATGGGGACAAGTAAAACAACCTGATTTTAAAAGATATATTATTCAAAAAAAGTTGTGAAAGTTTTCTGGCAACCAGAGTTTTGATATTAAGTGGTGTTCAGAATGTTTTATCTTGACCAATCTGTTCTCTTTTTAGGTCCATGCATTTTTTTTTACTATTTTGTATGAGGTAATTACAATTTGATTGTTGTGCAAGATCATCTGGTATAGTAGTATATTTTAAGATTCTTGACTAATAATAATGTCAAAACATAAAAAAATTCATGCATGTAAATAGCAAACAAATTCTTTACTTGAACGTGTTTTATTATCATGGAAAGGTAAATTGTCTGCAAGAACTAATGCCACCAAGAGTTTCACTTTTTGTTGTGGTGAGTGGGGGGGGTGCTCACACTACTCTCTGGGGTGTTTCTGCTCCGTATCCGGCAGTTGTACGTGTAAATTAAAACAAAAATAGAACACCTGTCTGAGTTATTGAACCACCCACTGGAGGGGTTGCCCTTGGAGGTTGGGTGTCCAGACTGGGGAAGAGGGAGAAAGCAGTCTGTGCTGGTGTGGGAGAATGTAAGATGCAGTAGGCCTGCCTTGTTAAAAAGGGGGGTCACCACTAGGGCCGACACATCCCTTCTTGCACTGGCCAGTGTTCGGCCTTCCTTGCATTATGTATGGAAAATGAAGCGACTTTCCAAACAGGCTTATGGGGTCAATGACCAGTTGGCGCATAAAACTGCTGAGTCGAACAGTGATGGAAGATCAGGCTCTTGTCACCCCGGGCCCAACTTAAAAAAAAAATTTCACCCACTTTATCCTCTTTGGGCTCATCCCTGCCAAGAAAGTGGGAGGAGAACAGAGTCCCCAGTGGTTACATCTTGGCTCCATCTTTTAACCCTTCTACTGTTCACAGCAGCCAGGGTTGTTTTATCAGTGGAGTGTAAATTGACAATAAGATTTAAAGCTCCAGTGGGCACATAGGGTTCACATCCATTTCCTCAGGATTCCAGTAAATGGATGCCATCTTGGTGTAATGATGAAGGGGGGGAAAGTAAGAATGGAATGTGAGAAAGGTAAGGCTGTGTGTGAACAGCCTAAATAGGTGAGATAAAGGAGAAAAAGCGAAGAGGGGGAAGTAGTGATAGATGATAGTGGAGAGAAGGGATAAAAGTAAAAGGATTGGCATGTCCACTGTTGTATCATCTACGTAATATACTCTTAATAGCTACATCTTTGCTACCAGTATACGATGAAATAGAACTTCGTTCACCCTTTCAGTGAACACCCATGGCTTATTTCACAGGAGGGAAGTGTTGGCACACTGTACAAGAGCACTGAATATGCGACAAGGATAATTACTGTAGTACTCACCTAGTTGTGCTTGCGGGGGTTGAGCTCTGGCTCTTTGGTCCCGCCTCTCAACCGTCAATCAACAGGTGTACGGTTTCCTGAGCCTAATGGGCTCTATCATATCTACATTTGAAACTGTGTATGGAGTCAGCCTCCACCACATCGCTTCCTAATGCATTCCATTTGTCAACCACTCTGACACTAAAAAAGTTCTTTCTAATATCTCTGTGGCTCATTTGGGCACTCAGCTTCCACCTGTGTCCCCTAGTGCGTGTGCCCCTTGTGTTAAACAGCCTGTCTTTATCAACCCTGTCGATTCCCCTGAGAATCTTGAATGTGGTGATCATGTCCCCCCTAACTCTTCTGTCTTCCAACGAAGTGAGGTTTAATTCCTGCAGTCGCTCCTCGTAGCTCATACCTCTCAGCTCGGGTACTAGTCTGGTGGCAAACCTTTGAACCTTTTCCAGTTTAGTCTTATGCTTGACTAGATAGGGACTCCATGCTGGAGCCGCATACTCCAGGATTGGTCTGACATATGTGGTATATAATGTTCTGAAAGATTCCTTACACAAGTTTCTAAAGGCCGTTCTTATGTTAGCCAACCTGGCATATGCTGCTGATGTTATCCTCTTGATATGAGCTTCAGGGGACAGGTCTGGCGTGATATCAACCCCCAGGTCTTTCTCTCTCTCTGACTCTTGAAGTATTTCATCTCCCAAATGATACCTTGTATCTGGTCTCCTGCTTCCTACCCCTATCTTCATTACATTACATTTGCTTGGGTTAAACTCTAACAGCCATTTGTTCGACCATTCCTGCAGCTTGTCCAGGTCTTCTTGAAGTCTCAAGCTGTCCTCCTCTGTCTTAATCCTTCTCATAATTTTGGCGTCGTCAGCAAACATTGAGAGGAATGAGTCTATACCCTCTGGGAGATCATTTACGTATATCAGAAACAGGATAGGTCCAAGTACAGAGCCCTGTGGGACTCCACTGGTGACTTCACGCCAGTCTGAGGTCTCACCCCTCACTGTAACTCTCTGTTTCCTATTGCTTAGGTACTCCCTTATCCACTGGAGCGCCCTACCTGTTACTCCTGCCTGTTTCTCCAGCTTATGCATCAACCTTTTATGGGGTACTGTGTCAAAGGCTTTCCGACAGTCCAAAAAAATGCAGTCCGCCCACCCTTCTCTTTCTTGCTTAATTCTTGTCACCTGATCGTAGAATTCTATCAATCCTGTAAGGCAAGATTTACCCTCCCTGAACCCATGTTGATGGGTTGTCACGAAGTCTCTTCTCTCCAGATGTGTTACTAGGTTTTTTCTCACAATCTTCTCCATCACCTTGCATGGTATACAAGTTAAGGACACTGGCCTGTAGTTCAGTGCCTCTTGTCTGTCACCCTTTTTGTATATTGGTACTACATTAGCAGTCTTCCATATTTCTGGTAGGTCCCCCGTTTCCAGTGACTTACTATACACTATGGAGAGTGGTAAGCAAAGTGCTCCTGCACACTCTTTCAATACCCATGGCGAGATTCCATCCGGCCCAACAGCTTTTCTCACATCCAGCTCCAATAGGTGCTTTTTGACCTCATCTCTTGTAATTTCGAACCTATCCAAGGTCACCTGGTTTGCTGCCACCTCTCCCAGCGCCGTGATATCTCCCTGTTCTATTGTAAAGACCTCCTGGAACCTTTTGTTGAGTTCTTCACACACCTCTTTGTCATTCTCTGTGTACCTGTCCTCGCCCACCCTAAGTTTAATCACCTGTTCCTTCACTGTTGTCTTCCTCCTGATGTGACTGTGTAGTAGCTTTGGTTCAGTCTTGGCTTTGTTAGCTATATCATTTTCATACCTTTTCTCAGCTGCTCTTCTCACACTGACATACTCGTTCCTGGTTCTCTGGTATCTCTCTCTACTTTCTGGTGTTCTGTTATTACGAAAGTTCCTCCATGCCCTTTTGTTCAGCTCTTTTGCTTTCATACATTCATGCTTTCATACATACTTTCGTACATTGTAGTGTACTGACCCTGAGGAGAGGGGTCAAAAATGTGAAAAACCTAGACTTAGACTTTCTTCAGTTGATAATTACTTGAAACATTAATTTATCTCTTCACTGATTAATTTGCTGAACTCATTAGACTTGGAGAATAAGGCCGATGGCATCAAGGGGAACTAAAGATAATATACTAAGAATTAAAGGGAAAATTAACTTGGTGTTAATTGGCATTTAATAAATTAATAATACCCTATTCCAGGCCCTAAGAAGTGAAACCATTGGGGATTCACAAACATACAACTCTGAAATAAGTACCTTGACCTGCCAAGATGGGACAGCCAGCTATTCCTCTTGTCTAATGTAATTTCTGCCAAAGCCACACTTGTCACAACCTAACAAACTCCCAGATTTATTACCATGAGGCTCTACCTCATTTGGCATGAGGTTGCAGTTTCCTATGGGAAACGCCCTGATGGAACTGGACACCTTATCACTGAAAAAAATCAGATCTTTACTCACATTTGAAGTGAGGGAGCCAGCCTAAGGGTGGGGGGGCGGGGATGGCTGTGGCCACTTGTAATAGATAACATGACCTGACTAGATAGGCAAGGTGATGTTACATGCAAGACCAGTTCACCAAGTCATTCTTTTTTCAAACAATTATGTGACCCCATCTTGGAAATGTGAGAACTAGGAGGGAAGGAGATAAAACTTGAGGCCTGTTACACCGGAAAAAGATATCTTGGGCACCCCACCTGGGTGAGGGCCTCGTTATTGAGAGGGCAACCACAGGTAATGTATACTGCTTTATCTACACACAACTGCTGTGCAGCTTGTGCCCACTGCATCACTTAATAATGATGAATTAAATTAATATCACAAAATAATTGCAATTAGTGTCATAGAAGATCCTGTTGTATAGCCTGTATATTTGTATAAGGTTCACACAGTGAATACAATGTTTATGATGTTCACAGCAGAGTTCTGTGCATCTATGCGTGATGTAACGAGACTTTGTATTCCTTTAGAAATTAAATTTGTGGAAAGTTATTCATATTCATGATTTGATGACAGGAATCTGATGATAATGGCAGTTGTGACTATACTTCATAATGTATGTAGTATAGAAAGCTCTGTTGTGTCAGGTGGTGATGTCTGCTTGTAAAGTGTGGCTCTATGCTGTGCTTGGATTTCATTACGAAACCCATCAGAATTGCTTAGTGGTGTGTTGTACATAAAATTGTAGTGATGTATGTACTATAATGTAATAACAGCAAAAACTTTAATAAAAAAAGAATATAATAGTGTGCATATTAGTGTCAAATAAATGTGTACTTAGAACCTACATGTTCTGTGATACATATAACATTGATGTCCCAGTGCATCACTGCACTTGGAAAAAAAAGCAATAACAATAAAAATATGAAGAAAATAAAATATGGTCAATGCATGTACTTAAAACTTGGTGTTAGGCCGACCTTGGATTGTGTTTGGGGATTATCACCCTCACCAGGCCTGTTTCTAGTGGCTCCATATGGTGCATAAACATGTACTGTTATATATATAACATGGATAGTGTAATAAAAACAAAATCTATGTTTTATTGTTCAAAGAATATAACAGTGTGCATATTGGTGATAAATAAATCTGCATAACTATGATCTACCTGTTCTGTGATGCAAATAACATTGACAACCTAATGCCTTGGGAAAAAAAAGCTGATAATATTTTTCACATTGCTAGCCAGCTTGAAGAGCCCAGTAAGTTTACAGTCGGGAATGTGTGGTGCTGAACTGCCAAGTGTTAACAATCAGCGAGTGATAACAATACATAGTGTTTTGATGGAGATTGTAGAATAAAGAATGGAAGTACAAAACACTTGGTTAAATTATCTTTTTGAAGGATGCCAAGAGTCAAAACATTAGTCCATAAATGTTTTACATTGTAACCATGTCTATCTGAATATTCTGATAAAATCTTATCCAGGCATATTTTTCATGTGAGTTAACCCTGCACTGTTCACTTGTTTAGCTGACAAACCCCAGATGCACAAGAACAAATAAATTCAAAGAAATAGATTTCTTTCTAATCTTATTAAAATATGAACAAAAAATTGTTACTATACTAACTCTGGCCATGGTAGAGCTGGAAAACTTGCGATGTGAAAATATGGCAATAACTATCCCAGGTTGACTGTTAGGTTATTGGCACAATTATAATATAAAATATGGTACCAGATATGTTTAATACAGTATCTCTAGAATGAAGTCTTTGTCAAACAGAACACATCATAAAAATGTTTGCACTACCTATAGTGCAGCTTGAGAGAAATGGCTTGATGCATTCTGGGAGGCTGAGCCACACACTACACATATTCATATAATGCCTTTTAACTTTTACAATCCATAGTGTCAATACATATACTGTATTTATAATTTTTACAAATGTGTTTCCTCACTTTAATTTTATTTTTTGTGTGAGCGTGCAAATGGTAAAACTTTTACTATTTACTTTTTATATGGTATGAATCCACCCTGAAGGAGTTACTAACCCAGTGGCAGTAAGGCATCTAGGATTGCCACTTATTAATCACAACAAATTATGAAAAAATATAATGTATGCTATTTAATTCAGCTTTTCAAATCAAGAACAATATATGTTAGAAGGCCATAAATTTGCAGTTACATTAATCAAAAGATAAATCTGTTTCTCAAAACAACAAGGCAAGAAGCAAAGAAAAATACTAACCCAAGAAATATCAGTAATTTGTCTGTATTCTCCCTTCGCCCATATTTATTTAGAATTTTCCTTCCTTGACTAATAACGGATCCCATGGTCTTGAGCTCCTCTTGGGTTGTTCCAATAGTTTGTGATCCTTCCACTGAAAATATTTGGAAACACTTAGTATTACAAAATATTTTACAATATTTAAAGTTTTAACTTCTTGTACTCATGAATGATATCTCGTGCACCATATCTTCCCTCTCCATGATTATCATAACATACCTTAAACCCCTGAATATTTTATTTATTGCTCGTTACAATCTGAGTAATTCCTAGTGGTAATTAGTACTGTATCTAGCAATGACACTAGTTAATTGAGCAATAACAGACTTCTCTTGTAGATGATACATTGTTCTGCTTTGTATGAAAGGAAGCAGTTGCTCTCATCTGTGATAAGACCATTTGCAAAGTAACTTATCAAAGATAGGTGGATTAATGTCCTTGATCAGGAAACTTGCCTAGTTTATCAACAGTAGTGCGGCTCTTTTCTGTATTGTCTCTTATCAACCGTGTTACAGTGAGCAAATCATCCGAAAGTTGGGAAGACTTCTTCATTAACATTTCTCTGCTCATTCGGTCTCGTTGACGAATACCAGCTTCGCCCTCTTCACTCAGCTCAGTGTTGGTAAAGAGTTCATCTTTACTTCGCTGTAAATTTAAAATGTCTGTTCGGTAAAACTGTACAGTATCTAGAAATAATCTTTTGAACTTTAAAATATTTTAATGTTACCACTATTAGGGAAAATAATAGTATAAAAGCAAAAATGTAATAAATAATGTGAAAATAATGATGTAACCTGATTAATGGCAAGCTGAGATGCAAGGAGAGCATTTCGAAAGGCTCTGTGGTTGTCCTGAAGCATTTTGTCACTCTTGGCAGCTTCCTCGGCTAGTGCAATGCGATCCACTTCACTATCTTGTTCCTTAAACAAAATGGAGGGACATGCATATTTTGGGTAAGTACAGGTAAACATATTACGATGCAGCAGGTGCCTATATTTTCTTATTGTCTTTCGAGAATTGTAGAATTAACTTAATCTCTTAAATTTAATTTGTTTCAATATTATTCTGGGGTCTCAAAAATGCTGTTAATACTGTATTATTATACATAATTTACAGACTAATCTTAATATATTGTGAAACTATAATTTAGTCTCAATATTAGGTGAACATCTTAAAAAATATTGTTATTTATATGGAGTATAGAATACATACTGAGTATATTGTGTGTATTTATATATTTATGTATACTGTACATACAGTGGACCTTTAAATAATTATAATTATATTATAAATACATTATAATATTTTAATTTATACAATACAGTATGCTTTTTTGCATAATGTAATTTTCATTTTGTGACCATTAATTTAAATTGAGCACACTTATATTACGTTCATATTATGCTTGCCTGTCTCGCTGAGCAGATAAGGCCAATGACCACCACCACTTTGTTTTCTCTACAATCGGCATGACACTCCCACAATCCTCCCACATGCACCCGTTTTATCCACATCCCCACCCACTCACATGCACCCTAACCAACCAACCCACTGACATGTAATGACCATAACAGAACTGAAAGAGGAATTGAGAAGTAGCAGCAAACTAATAAGACATCAGGGCTGAAGGAGATCAATTGAAATTAGAGAACCAAGGCAGGGAAGTGAGTGTTAATGAGCTTCAGAAAAAGTTAAAGGCAGTAGTATAGTAAGGTAAAAATGCAAAGGATTTGGCTAGAGAAGCAACAGAACGATTACCAAAAAGTGGAGAAAGCGATGGAACAATGGGGGTCACGTGCCAAAAGAACTTTTCCAGAAGTAGCCAAAAAAAATAGAGGCAAGGCAAATAGTAAAAGAGGCTATTAGATCAAAGCAGGTAGTGTACTACAATAAACAATAATTAGAAAGGGAGCTATCAATTATTATAAAGAATCTGACCAGAACCAGAGGAAGCCATATGACAAGGAGAAGATGGAGACTGGGAAGAGTTAAAGGGATCCTAGACAAAGTGTAGGCAACCCAAAAAATATAAAACTTTTTAGGATAGGGAGGGATAACAAAGACCAGTGTGGGATTACCTTCCAAAGAAGTCTTTCACTGAAGTATATATTGGCAGAGAAGAGAAGATTATGGGATAGGGGGAAGATACAGCCAGGTGGTAATTGTTCAGGACATGAGTAAGGAAGCTAAGAGAAATAGAAAGAGTGAGAGGAAATAGAGTTGGGAGGGAACACATTCTCCCAAGTGCTTCAATAGGAGACTGAAATAGAAGGGTGGTTCCAGAGCGGAAAGATAATCAGTCGCAACAAGAAATTGGGCATAATCACACTGGTGAGGAAAGAGCCCAGAGGAACAAATGCAAGTCTAGACCAATACAGTACTCACAGATGCCATCCTCAGAAATGAGACTAGACTAAGGAAGGAAGAGTAGCCCTACTAATACAAGAACATTAGAGCTTTGAAAAGATAGATATCTTGGAGGTAATCAACCAGAAGGATTTTATACTAGGTAAAATAATTGTGAGGACCATGAAGATAGTGTTAGGTGTTATTTACAACCCTCTATTAATTACAGGAAGGTCAAGGGAGGAATATGATAAATGAATTGAAACATGCTAGAAGATAATAGAAAAGGCAGCCATAGTGGTAAGGAGAACCGAAGCAAAAATCCTAATACTGGGGGGATTTTAACTACAGAAAAATAGACTAATTAACAAAGGATCCTCATGGAGAGTAATATTTGTGGACACTACAGATAGATTTCCTGTGGCAGCTTATTATGGAGCCGTCCAAATGAAAGAGGAGGTGATCGACCACCTACCCTAGACCTAGTGTTTAATCACCCAAAATGAAGAAAACTTAAAATTTGAGGTACCATTTGGAGCCAGTGACCACTGCATTATTGTGTTTGACTACATTGTAGAACAAAAAGAGTGGGAAAAAGGGCAAAGAGTAAGAGAATATGGAAGAGGGGACTATAGGAATGTTAGGTATTATCTGTAGGAGGTTCAATAGGAGATTGAAATGGAAGGGAAGTCAGTAAATGAGATGATGGAACCCATAACACAGAAATGTAAAGAAGTAACAACAGTTCATATATCTCAGGAGGGAAATGGACAAAATGAGAACAGTAAACCCATGCTTGAAAAATGTAAGAAGGAAAAGAAGACAAAAAACCAGCGTTGAATATAATGAAACACCATTTTCTGGGCGAGACCCGGAGGTTTCATCTAGAAAAGATCCAAGGACTCCCGCAGACCCTGGAGCTATTGGGCTAATGTGCGATATATTAGACCTGAGCATTAGCCTATGGAGATCAACCTACAGGGAACCGCAAATTCGGCCTGTTATGTTGAACATGTTCAACATAACAGGCCAATTACAATATATGAATATAATGATACACCATTTTCTGGGCGAGACCCGGAGGTTTCATCTAGAAAAGATCCAAGGACTCCCGCAGACCCTGGAGCTATTGGGCTAATGTGCGATATATTAGACCTGAGCATTAGCCTATGGAGATCAACCTACAGGGAACCGCAAATTCGGCCTGTTATGTTAAACATGTTCAACATAACAGGCCAATTACACTGGATTAATCTTTGTATGTAGATACGAGCTGCCTCGTATGGGCCAACAAGCCTTCTGCAGTTACCTCTATTATTATGTTCTTATGTTTCACCCCACATGTATCCCCCTATGTTTTCACCTTTATTGTCTTATCACCTGAACCAGTGCGGGTATAAAATCAACCAGAATTGTAAAAACTCTTCACTTGAGAATGAACCATGGAGGTTCGAAACGTTGTGCAAATTGTATAAATAAGTGCAATACATTCTATAGTAATTCACCTCTTTTCTTCACCCTGAAATTACGAAAATGAGTTTTGGAGAACTCCTATTTCAGCTAAGCCCTGATGTAAAAAAATGGTTAGAGGGATAGAAGCCCTAAATCAGAAGATAGTAAATACAGAATATGGGTCATTTCAATGAGACATACATATATATATATAATATATATATATTATATATATATACTATATATATATATATATTATATATATATATATAATATATAGATATATTATATATATACAGTATTATATATTACACACACACACCACATCTCTTGAGATGATTTCGGGGCTTTTTAGTTGTCCCCGCGGCCGGTCCTCGACCAGGCCTCCACCCCCAGGAAGCAGCCCGTGACAGCTGACTAACACCCAGGTACCTATTTTACTGCTAGGTAACGGGGCATAGGGTGATGAAAGAAACCCTGCCCATTGTTTCTCGCCGGCGTCTGGGGATCGAACCCAGTACCACAGGATCACAAGTCCAGCGTGCTGTCTGCTCGGCCGCACCGGCTCCCATGCACACACTACAGTAATGAACTAATTAATATCACTTATGATATGAAAAATTTATATTTTTATACTTAATTTTAAGTGAACAAACCTGTGCTAAACGCTTCAATTCATCAATTTGCTCTCGAAGCTGACAGATACGTGAACGAACCAAAGATCCAATATCATCCAGTTCAGCCTGCGATCCACTATGGTCAGTATTTCCTGTTAAGTAGAAAAGCTCACGATATGATGTGCTTTTTTGTGATACTGTATGTAAGTTTTAAGGAAATAATCTATCGTATGGAAAATTACAGTTTTGAGTGAATACTTATTTTAAAAAACCCGCATTGAATGTAATGAAACGCCATTTTCTGGGTGAGCCCGGAGGATCCCCAGAGCTATACCAGGCTGATGTTTATATATCAGACCGTGGCAACATTCAATCGATGGAGTTCTTAGCCTACCGGGGACCACGAGCCAGAACCTGCCCTCAGAGAGGAACGAGGAGCAATGGTCTATAGACACCCCCATGTAATGGAAGCAGTCTATGTCTGCCATCTACCAGGTCAAGCACCCAGAAAGGTAAGAATCCCAAAATAAACTACAGCTGGTTAAAAATTGCAAACTGAAAGCCGAATGAGCAGGCAAAACTTCCCAATCAGAAAACAAACAATCTGTAATGTAATACAATAAGTAATGTACTACTAGTGTAAAGTTTGGAGTTTTCATCAGTAAAGTACACCTATAGTCCACTAGGCAGCTGAAATGACATTCATAAGGATGTGATCATACATATTCTGCTCATGTGAAAGTGAAGAACATGATCAGATTATACTGCATAATATTGTTTAGCTAGGAAGATCAGATTATCAGCTTGGAACACAGCTCTTTTTCCTAATTTAAGCTCAATGAAGAGTAATGCAAATTAGTAAAAGAATTGAATAGCTTGAGAAAAGCAGCATCAGAGTATAGTAATAAAGTGAAATTGCAATGAGGAAATAGATTAAGGAAATTAATGCAAAGAAAAACCTGTGATGCATTATGAATTTTAATAAATGGGTTAACATAGTGTGGGATATGCAAATTATCAGCCTAAATAGGAACAATTTATAACACTTATATGGATGAGATGAAAAATATCCCAGGGACAAGCTATGTCATAATACATTATGTTTGCACATCTCAGGAGACCGACCTGTATAAGACTCTTCACTGTCACATCATACTTCACTATATCCTGCTTCACGACATTGACATACATCTGGTCGTCTTGAGGCATTGTGCCTGTAAATGGTGCGTTTCTTCACTCTGGAAGAATAAATAATACATTCAATGTTATTAGTATCAAAGACTTAATTAATATATATTATTGAGAATACTGTAATGTTAAACCTGGCAGCATTTAACTCGCATCCTTCAGTCACAAGATTCAATAAATACAGTATTGCAGATAAAGTGGCTAATGTTAACCCTGAAATTGTGGCTATCATCAAAATTGTCACCTAGATGTCAACAAAATCAATAAATAATCAATAAACTTAGGGTCTTGTAGTACAGCTAGCTTTGTTCTCGACTCACAATCGAGGATCATGGGTTCAATTCCCAGGAGGTACAGAAATTGTTTGGCATATTTCCCTTCACCAAACGTTTCTGTTCACCTAACAGGAAATAGGTACCTAGGAGTTAGGCAACTGTTGTATTTATTTAGAGTTGCATCCCAGGAAAGTAAGAGGTTCAACCTTGGAGGACCTCAATACACGTTTAAAGTATATATTACATACATATATTCATGAATTAATTAAATACATAGGCTTCCTGTCCTTAGCAAAAAAACAAATTAAAAAAAAAAATTCATTGTTTAACTCTTTATAAAATGATAAAAATACACAGAAACTCATATGTACCTTTATTGTGGCCGGGACAGTGGTCAATACAGTAGTACTGGCATTTGTTACATTACATTGTGATGGGAGGAGCCACAACCAAACAAAACAATATTTTGTTGTCCACTCAAAAGCAAGTAATCTGCATGTAAATGTATACAGTTAAGATAAAGTATTTATGCTGCCCGGTTATGTGCAGTTGTCATCAAATGTTACCTATTGTTGGTGACAGGAAGCCTTTATTTAGGTTTAACAAGGTTCCCCTTGACCAACTACTGACCTCCATGAAGTTGCAACCGATACCAATTGTTTAACGTCTGGGTGTACCTATTTAGAGCTAGATGAACAGATGAAAGAAACATGCTTACACACAATCTATGTACTGTACAACCTATGACATTATGCCCTAGAATTGAACCCTCACTCTCAATTGTGAGCTGACATCATATACCATTGTGCAACAGGACTCCTTTTTGAGACCAGGAACTGATGGCAAACTCAAAAATTATATTGTATGCCTCCCATGACTGTTGGATAATCATAATGCTAGATGAATAATTTGTGCTAGATAATCAACTCATGATATTAATTGCACTTTGATGGTCAAGTAAGAATGAGTAGCTCAATGATTCTTCAAGATTATATTGCATGACCTATAAACAAATGGAAGAATCTGCACAAATGCAATAACCTTTAAATCAGTCATCTGTGGCTGCTTAGGATCTTTGTTGATTGCCTAAAAACTGTTTGAATAAAGTGCAATATTTATGTTACATTATATTACTTTACTAGGCTTAGGTGATGGAATTTCATCAAGCTTTGGTACCTTTTACCAAGCTGGGGAGATGATGCTCATTACCCGTTGTGCTGTATGTTAGGAACGAGCTCTTCACCCAACAATCAAACTTAACATTTTTATTTTTATTTATTTACAAGAAGGTACAATGGGTTTGAGATTACATAAGATTGTATTTTTACATTCTTGCAAAGCCACTAGCACGTATAGCATTTGGGCAGGTCATGCATTAATTGTAAGTGATTTTCTATCATCCTTTAATTACGCTTAACTCTCTAAGACACAATTGTAACATGACCGGGTCTGAAGCTAGACAGAGAAAACACAACATTATTAGTGATGGTCACAGAATCCATTTCATGTGAATTCCATCCTCGTTGGCCTGCGAAACTTAAGGAATGGTCCAGAAATCTGCTAAAGTTTAACTCAAGTTTGAAGATACTTCAGCTGATACTTAGATACTTCCAGTAAGTGTAAAGATAAGTGTTGACGATACTACCTTCATCTATTCAGACCCCAACCCAAACACACTAAATAATATGTAAATAACAAAGTTACAAAGTCCACTCATGGATGTAAACCAACAAACTCCCACTAAACATAAAACAGACAGACTACATTTTATTTGAAAGTAAATCCTCAAACCAAATTCAATTTAAGATAAACAAGTTAACATTAGCAATAAAAATTATGGAAAGTTCCTTGAGCTATATATAGACAAGAAACTGAACTTCAGCATCCACATACAACACATATGTGGGTGCTGAGAGAGAGAGAGAATGAGAGAGAATGAGAGAGAATGAGAGAGAATGAGAGAGAATGAGAGAGAGAATGAGCGAGAATGTAAAAATATACACTGAGACAGGCAGCTTGTGCATGTCTATTCGTTAGGCGTATATCAAGGTCCACCTCCAAGGTCGATCTACTGACCTTCTCCACATTCACCTGGGCACTAGGAGTCTCGAACCACCAACCCCAGGAGCAGGAGACAGTAGCTCTATTAACTGCTTTACCTACAGCATAAAGAAGGATTACAGAAACAAGAAATCGCAGTGGTTAACTGCTTCTGGAATCCTTCCTCGAATGTAGATGTTACTGGTTCTTTGAGTATGTAAGTGAACAATAAAGAACTAATGATACAAATTAAATGTGTGGTATAAAATATGTGTATGTGACGTATATTCATATAAGCACAAACGTTGCGGTGTTCAGAGTGGGACAGTTTCCACAGACCCCTGCCCACAGTTCCTAAAAAACAATTTAGCAATCATGTGTCCATTTTGAACAAATCATTTACAAATTTCTTGAACGCTTGTTAAAGAATTGTCTCTGAACATAGTGACGGAGGGTGTGCAAATAATTGTTGACAGTTTACATCTGGTTAGGTTTACATTAAGGTTCCTGCAAATGTTGAATTTCGGAGGACAAGACGGCTGCAGAAATCTTTAAAATTTGTGGAGGAATAACGATCAACAGCCGTATGCCAGTTAGTGTTAAAGGTGATGACAATGTATATTCAGTGCTATCTCACTTGCTGTGTGTGGGGACGAAACGAGATCAGAGAAATTAGAGCAAGAACAACTATTGAGATAATAGACATGGGACTGGAAATATAGCACAGCATGATAACACGGATTTAAACCTAGTTTCTCCCGATTTCAAGGAAGCTTGTCTCCATTCTGCCTTGCCTGGAAAGATTCATCAGTTATGACAATGTATGCAGCAAGTTCTGTTGTAAACAGAGAAATAATATCTGTATATCCGTCTGTCAACGGCTTCCTTGACAGCTGTGTACCTATTTCAATACAAATTTATGCCTCGGTGTGAAGTGAAGCAGGCTCCCATTTATATTATGTGGAGCGGTAATCTCAAGCAAGGGGATAAACATGGACACTTAACCATTTTGTTCCATTAATGTCCTTGCCTCCATTGGGTCACATATCCATAACAGTACCCAAAGCACTATGACATCCACATCTCTGAGTTTGTGTCGATCACTATTAATTATCTGTACCACCCATGTACACATCAACTCCAATCGGAAAGGATTTAACTCATTTTGTGTCCAAAATACAATATGACTTAAGGAGACACACTATTTAAAGAAGCTTTTTAAATGAGCAATTATCAAAGAAGACACCAAGCCGGGAAGGCTATGTAGCACCATCAAATAAAGGTATTATTGAAACTTTGTAGGATAACATTAAAAATAAATAATCTCTATTCTTATACTTGAAATATTGTATACTTTGCTCTATCGTACTTCTGCACCTGCTGGAAAGTGGTGCGGTGCGATGTGAGGTGGTGTTCATTACTAGGTGAGCTGGCAGGTGGTGTTCACTGCTAGATGACCTGCTGTTCACCTAGCAGAAATTAGGTACCTGGGAGCTAGTTAATTGTAGTAGGGATGTATATCCTGAGGCCCTGTATACAATGTTCACAACAGAACAATGTATAATCATTTCATGATATACAGCACATTGAGAAAGAATGAAGGTTAGATAGAAAAATTGTGTTATAATACGCTTACACATTTATTGGTCTTTCCTTCATCTTCATTCAAGCACAAGGGTATTACAGTAATATTTTTATTTTTTTTTATGCACAATATTTTTATTAATCTTATTAGTTTTTAATTTTTTATTATTATTAGTATTATTGTTAACAAGATGAGTGAGGGGGGAGGTTTAGTTAGTTTAGTTCATTATTATGCACCCCATACCCATCCC